>QVNV01003000.1:0-50064 GCA_014825455.1 Pseudomyrmex pallidus
AAAAATAAAAAATATTATCTCAAATATAAAAACATAAAAATTTAAAGTTTAAAACTTAAGTATAAAAGTATAAAAATTTCTTAATAATTTAAATAAAGTTTTTTTGTTACCCATTGGTGCGGCGGCAGCCAACATCTTTTGAATGTAAGGACCGATGTTCGGGTGTTCCAATCCCGGCCATTCGGTTCCCGCCTCGTGACCCCGTTGCAGCAGGTTCCTAAGGGAATCGCTGCCGGTCCCTTCGAGCGCGGAGAACCTCACGAGATCCTCCAACGACAGCAAAGGTTTCAACAGGGCCTTCTCGACTTCCTTCTCCTCTTCCGCGCCGGATAGTTCTTTGTCGTCCACCTGTTAAAAACATCTCTTCTAGCGTTTTCTGCATACTCTTTTCTTTTGTGAAAGAGCAACAATCTAAATTGCAGATCACAGTCAAGTTGTCCTCTTGAAGAAAGTAAAAGCTTCCACTTCGTGTCTCCGAGGACATAAATAGAAGCAGTGCTTTCTTTATCACCGATGATCATTACTGATCATTATTGCTCGTTAATGACAATTTCGTGTTCAAGAGGTGCTTCGTCAAGAGGTGTGTGTCTCGAGTGTACGAGTATCTGTATCGTGTACGTGTCAATTGTCCATGTAAATACACACTCAGTGTTTTCCGTAGAGTAACCGTATATGCATTGCGTATTAAAAAAAAAAAAACAAAGGATTAAAGTAACGAGCACAAAAAGAAAAAAAATTTTGGCTCTAGAACGTTGTATGTTTTGTGTAAAAAGTAGTGTACGTTAATTCTCGCAAAATATTTCGAGAGGATATTTTAACAATCTTGAAAATTCTCTGAACTCTTTTATGATTTTGAGAACGTATAGAGTGTTAATTTATTTCGTTAAAAAATTTAATTTCCTTTTTTTTACTACTTTTTCATACTTTCTTTAGAATAGAGACCAGGTCACTTTACGCAAAGCACTTGGTATATACATATTTCACGATCGAGCAGTAGAATAGCCCAAGCGCCATGCAGGAGAGCTGCTAATCGGTATTTTTTTTTTTTTTTTAACGAAGCGGCAAGTATTTTACGGGAAATTGTTTTCGACGCTCGCACGACAGACGTCTATTTTCGATTTTTTTTCTTGTCAGTCCCCGATAGAAAGAAAAGAGAGCAAACTTTGCGTGGGGGAGTCAAACTTATCTTTGACGTGCGTTTCGACGAGCTACACTCGGAATTTAAGTGCAAAGATCCCTCGGGACTCGTTTAAAGGCGGCATGCATCGCGCTAAAAGTGAAGCAACAACCTTCCATGATGGTTGTTACGTTACACAAACACATGCGGTACGCGATCGCACGAAATGCAGACACAAAAAAAAAAAGAGACTTTAACCGTGCATACAGACCGTGCTTACGAGCTCGACAAGCTTGTACCGCAAACTAACGTTCAAATGGTGTTCATGCTGAGATGAAGCTCGGCCGGCGGACAATTTTTTACATAATGCTTATTAAAACATCTATAACGAACAAATTGTGCCATGCAATTATAATTTTCAAAAAATTACGATGCGACAAAGAGAAATTTTTTTATCGACTACGTCGTACGTACAACAAACAACCCGAATTTAATCTCGCAATATTTTATGACAATGTTTTCGACCTCGTTCGAGTGTCCATCTAATAAGAATGTCGTCCTAGAGTCTAAATAAAATTCTGATATTATTGTTAATTGTGAAAATAAAAAGGAAACAATATTATATTAATATTTTTGCGGAATTAAATCGAAAGTTCTTTCACTTTAATATTCCGGAAATTTTCGACGAGCGCGATCGATCTCTGTACGCGCTAAGCAAAATTAATCGCAATCAGATCGAGAATTAAGGCAAAAGACACTATCAAATGATGAGGATTAAATCGGGTCGTGTTTAATCCGCCGTAATCTTCGATCGCGCGACTGTTTCATGCATGACGGCGCGCGTTCGCGCAACTGAAATTGCGATCCGCCTATTTCGGAACAATTATTTGATTGGACGTCTCGCTCTCTACGCGGGTAAGGTTGTATATATGCGCGACACATCGAGGATGCAGAGTGTCGAGGTCCAGAAGCATTAACATTCACGATTATATGAATTCCGAGGCGCGGAATTCCACAAAGCTCCGGTAAAGGACGAAAGGAAGATCGAGCCCGGTAAAGATCCTCTTCTCGTCCCTCTCGCACGCGACACGGACCTTCCCAAAAACTTACCTCGAGTCTTGCAACCTCGCGGACACCAAGTTGCCGTGTGTTAAACTACAAATAGTGAGATAAAAAAAGTTAAACAGCCCATGCAAAAAAACACTGGACACTACTTGAGCACCACGGCGACCGGTTTGGAGCCGAGCGTAGACCATTCGTCGATGATTTTCTTCAGCTTCGGAAAAGCTGACGGAGTCACCAAACAAAACGCACAGTTGTCGTCGCTATTTTTTTTTCAGACTAGATCGATATAACGTGCACATATATTTTGCACACATTTTATTATCTAATTTTCGTTATCAAGAAATTTAGATATAATCAATTCTTCTTTCAATATTACATTAATTTCAGCCACGCATTCTTCCTTATGCAATACACCCGACTGGAAATCATCAACGGAGAAACATAAAACTGTCACTAAAACTCAATAACAATACCGTTCGGGAAATTAGGTCAAAGTAACAATCAAGAAATGTCTGAACAATCGACCGAGTCTGAATTTCAGACGACCACAGAGTGTCGTTTCGCGATAAGAGACGCGAGCTCTGGTCCACGCGAGATCCACGATCGCCGTGCCAGAGGTATGTTTTGGGGAAGCTTCATTCGTTCTTCCTAACCAAAACCACACATAGGTACAAAATGGACGGTATGTATTCGCGCGCGAATTCTCCCGCCGAGAAATCTCTCTTGTGCGGTTTCCCATTCTTCCTCTGCGTTGTAATCGGCCATTTAAATCAAGGAAAATTGTATCGTCGCTCGCGAACATCGGTTTTACAGTTACGATTTCACAAGTGCCTGATAATATTTTTTAACACCGAGCTTGTAACTATAACATTCCCGATCGATACTCGTACACGCATTTTACCGTTTAAGTATTCAAATTGTGCACAAATGTTTATCTGAACTTAGTAATTGCAATGCGCAAATAAAAAATTATTATTGTAAACTTGAATCGCAATTTTTTGACTTGACGTCAAGTCAAAAAAATAAGAAGATAAAATAAAAATAAGACGAAAATCTGTACAAATATTTTTCTCTATTTCTTATTACGTTAATTAAATACTTCCGCACTTGTTTTCACACACAAATCAAAGATCTGATTCATATTTCCATTTTAAACAATTTTGTAATTATATTTATGTTTTTCTTGCTCACAAGTTATTATTAGTTTCACTATGCAAATAATGAAAAGAAATACTAAAAGAAAAGCTTACAGTATAACATCAGGCACTCGTACAGATAAAAAAAAAAAGAAAAAAAGAAGACCGACGGGGACATCTTTGCGCGTCGCTTCGGCCATTTCGGTGGTAAAACGTCTCGTCGCATTATTCCCTCACGAGATTCACCCCGTCGCTGACTGCCAATTTGCATCCTCGTCTTTTCTCCCCGACACGCGTAAAAGACCGACAGAGTACTTCGGCACGTGTCGATGGCACGTTTTCAACCCCCCCGCTCTCTGCATCTCGCCCACTCTCGCTTTCTTTCTCTCGCTCTCTCTCTCTCTTTCATTCTATTTCCCTTTCTCTCCCTCTCTCTCTTTTCTTCTAAAAGACATATCTTTTCTCTGTCTACTTTATCTTCTCGTTTTCTGTCCCCAAAACCTACCTCGTCCACTTGCGGGGGCGGAGTGGTCGCGGAGGCGTTTTGGGTCGTATTTGGTGGTGTTGTAGTAGTAGTGGTGGTGGTGGTGGTGATGGTGGTGGTGGTGGTGGCTGGGGCGCCGGGCTCGTGAGGGTGTGAATGGGTGCTAGTCAGGGATTCCCTTTCGCGTTCCATCGCGAGCTTGTAGACCTTGTTGCGCAGGGTGCTACGAGGTATCCCGTAGATCACCGCCGCCCTCCGCGTGCCGAGCTTGCCGCTCTGGATGTCATTGAGGGCGGCCTTCAGCTCCTCCTCGGTATAAGTTCTCCTGCCGCCCCCGGCACCCACCACTGGAACACCACCGACGCCTGCCGCAGCCGCAGCCGCCGCCGCCGCCGCCGCGGCCGCAACCGGTCCGGTCATTCGCGGTTTCGCGCGGTACGAGCTGAAACAGCGTTAATCAACGTTATATACACCGGACGCGCCAGTTTCGATGCTCTCTTTTGTCTGCAATTTGACATCCGCCAGAGAACTGCCTGTAATTTACGAAATTACATATAGAAATAAATAAAACAAAATAGATGAACTCTCTCTCTCTCAAAGTTCGAAGAGTCGAGTTTCTAGTTATTGGTATCTCTACTTGTATTATATAAGAATCGAGAGATATCTCGTAAGAGAAAAAAATCTCGACTTCACCGAGACTGCCTGTTATAAGAAAATTTATTTTTATACCTCGCGGATTTTCCGTGTCTGCGATTATTGAGACAAGTTTTACGAGTATATACAAGTTCTCGTAACACATATCGTTAGATCATAAATTTGTCGTCGAACATTATTATTACACATTAGACAATTTTTAAAATATTCTACAAAAATGATCACTTCCTATTTGATAGACAAATGCAAAAAAAAACGTTGTTTAAATTGATATCATCTAATCGTGGTGATTTCAGCCGTGAGACAATCTCAATCTTCGAACATCTCGCTGCGAATATCGTCGTAAGCAGCCGTAAGCATAAGGGATCAGAAGACCGTGGTTTGCTAATCGTTTGGCCAATAGAGGTGATCGATACTCCCTCAAGCTGCGAATCTCATAACAAAGTCAGGTTCTCCGTCGCTTCTCCGTAATGCAAGCTCACGTGTGCTCACGCGTCTACCGGACTAACCCGAGAGACGATCCGCATTAAACGAGACCACGTGACTGTTTCGACGTCTACACGTGTTTGACGTCGTGCTCGAACTGCGAATCCGTGCAACTTTGATCTCGGCTTCGCGCGACATTGAGTCAATGCAAATTAAGTTTTTTTGAAGCGGTCAGATTGAAACGTTACGTCGAGACTTTTTGCAATTTGATCGAACTCTGCCACTGCAACCAGTTTTTAGAAAAAAAAAAACTTGTTATGTCCTCGGACGTTTGCATATTTTCAAATGCATATTTTCGATTTACAATATTCACATTATGGAGATAAGATTTACGTCAAAGACGGATTAAAACAAACGCACATCAGCACTTTTAAACATCGTCACGATATTAGTACGTGTCTTAATAACTTTAATGTTCTTTTTACTAGAATTTTCTCTTTTTATCTCTATCATAAATTTTAGTGTCATGCAGCTAGTTTCGAAAACACACATTACAATTGCAAATCAGTTGTTTTGTTATAACACTTCTAATGTGTGTGTGACGTCAAACTTCTCATAAGCATCTTTCATTCTAAAATCAATTTTCACGTCGAAATTTACAACAATTCTGACAAATTATTTATTATTAAATTCCGCGCGTTCAATTTTGCGGTAGAATTCAAAGTAAAATAAACACAAGTGAAGTCTTTTTTCGTTCCCTCAGTGTGTAATAATTAATTTTCTCATTCTGATAACATGTTATTTACAATTCTATTCTGAATATGCAAAACAGATGGAAATAATTTTTTGGCGTGGAAGTAATTGTTAATATTTCGCACTTCCAATATAAAAAAAAACGCGAGACGTGGCACGAAGACGATGAGTATCGGGCCGGTGTAATTTGTCACAGAGCGCAACGATAAGATTAGGCGTAAGGAATCATCAGCGCAAACTCCCCTTTCATCGTCCCACCCCCGCTCGCGTGTGCACCGGGAGCCCCTCTGCAAGTTCGTCGACCTGCGTCGCTGATAAAAGTGCATTTCGACCGACGTTGGCCTCCCGGGATAAATCCCGCTACGTCAGTCATCGACCGGCGCTGATTTATCTGAGATTTTTGTTTGTCGACTCGTCTGCGGTTTTACGCGACGATACGCTCCACGTTCAACATCGTCGGAAACTCGGTCGCGTTCATGTGCAGGTTCAACGTTCCACGAGGAAAAGTAATTATTTGCGCATTCGTTAAATTCGTCGTACGTATTTCTTAACGTAAGCGCAGAAAATATAAAACTTTTACATATCGTTGAGAGAATATTTTTTAAGCATTTCAATTTTTATGGTATTTGACTTCGTTCACGCGTATTTTCATAAGTGAGAAAAACGTGTCGTCGTTATTTCAAATTTTCTTATGTTAATTCATAAAAATCAAAAGTCGCGGAGAGATTCATAAATAACGAAATAAAACTCATTTATGTGCATCGTTTACGATGAGAAATTGATCTGAACGAGCAGCACAAAACAAGTATCATCAACATTTATATACACGAAGACGGAAGCCTGAAGTTCGAACTGGATGGTTCGGTTTTGTAAATTCTCGCATAAATCACAAGGCTCACGCAATCGCGAACCAGATAGTCGTAATCTTGTCCTTCGCAACGACGTCAATACCGCTTTGGCCAAGCGAACCTTCTCCTTCAAAGCCTTCTACGAACCGGTTTTACCTCAGTATATCCCTGTCTGGTTTTATTGCGGCTATTTTTCAATATCGCGGACGCGCAAGTGCGAACTGTACGTCTAATTTCGTTCGCGACTCGAGAAAGATAAAGGTATACGTGTCTTTAGATGTAATCAACTGGTTTTGCATTTTTCTCAGTACAAAACCTTTGAGAAATTTAATGTACGCGAGTATAAGAAAAATTCTGACTGCATGTATGTACAGTCATCGATAAGAAAAATTAATTTAATTTGACACTAATACGTGTATTGATTATTATTATTAACATTTGTATAAGAGTGACTACAAAAATATGACATTTAATAGTACTTAAAATAATTGAGTCTTTTTACTTGTTTTTAATAATTTTTTTATATCTGAATTTGCCTTTGATTTCGACTCGCACAGTTTTGCCGAACTATCTTATCGCTAATTACGTCATCGCACATGCGTCGAAGCAATCTCTTTCTCTTTCTTTCTCTCTCTCGCTTTTATTTTGTCTCTCTCTCTCTCTCTCTCTCTCTCTCTCTTTTGTTTTCTTTTCTCTTCTGATCTTCTTTCTCTTTTCAGCTTCGTTCGTTCTCGCATTTCCTATCCCGTTTCTACGTTCTTTCTCTTTTCCTTCTCGAGTTTCAGTTCTCTCTTTACGCTCTTCGTAACGCAACGCACACGAAGAGTGCTCCGCGTCTTCGATGTGTCAGGAGGTGCAGATTACGATGGACTAATAATAGACGACGATAAAAATTTGACGCGCAAAATGTTTCGCGGGGGAAAGCAGCGAAAACACGAGGGCAACGCACGCCTCTGATGCTTTAGCATTCGCGATTGGCCCGCGAACCGCGATACGTCTTTTTTTTTGCGAATCACGCAACGAAGATAAAGCGCGATATTCTCTGTGAATGATCGATAATTGAAGAGTTACATCCGTTTGAAACTAACGCGAAAACGTTCTCTAATTTTTCCACGAGGAAACAAAGCACGTAATATAAAACATTTCTTCTTGCGCGAAATTTGCTCTGTCACGTTTCACACTTAAAAGAGAAAAAAAGACCGCAATCGAGTTGTATCGATACAGTGAGAAACGCATTGTTTAAGTATTTTTTTTTTGTTTGGTACGTATGTCGCGGACGTGTAAGCAGTTTAAAGCTGAAAGAACTGAAAAAGTTCGAGCGGATTGTATCATGCTTTGGAGGACCGCTGCTTGTCGCGCGTTGCAAACGCCATTACAACGCGAAATTTTTTCGCGCAGTTTAAGATAGTTTTGTCAATCGCGACGCATTGAGCATTTACACGTGTGAGAATCACGCAATAAGCGATCTGTTCAACGGCGAAGGTTTGATCGAAAGACAAGCGATTTTCCATCAGTGTACGAAGAAAAACTGTTTTACTTTTTGAATGCGAATTTTCACACGTTCGGATGTACATTAGTAAAATAATAACAATATAAGGAGAGAAAATCATTATTTCTCAGCACAACGATCGTATTGTATCAGTGGGACGCAAACATATAAGTTCGAAATAAAATGTACACTTGCGCGAGAATAAGCGCGACGACGACAACAGCGAGCAAAGTACGAGTTTTCTTTCTCTGAAGATTAATTTATAAATCTCGCGTCAAGTCAGTTTTTTTACCTTTTCGAACTAGTGCAATCCAATGTGGGATATTAATTGACAGTTCGCCGACGTATTATTATCGGGTATCTGATGCGACGTTGTTTGCCTGACGCGCGCGCATAAATTTTTTAGAAACTTTATTTAGATTATATCATTATTCCTGCACAACAACACGATAGTTAAAAATTTCGAGAAAAATATCGCGTTTGTGAGAAAAGTTGAAAATTATTTATCTATACGACACAGAAAAAATTGACAGAAAAAATTACTTAAATAAAATCGATTATCTTTTTTTTTCTATTAAGAAACAAAAGTATATCAAGATTTGATTTTTGTCCAAGATTACACACACATGTGTGAGATGCACAAGAATAATAGACTCGCGCGTCCGTTGCGTCTAATATATCTTTTTCGTAATGTAGTACATCCGAAAACATTCGTTTTGCAGCGCGCGCGCGCGAAAACTCCGATCAGGCCGAACAAATGTCATTCGGAGAACGATACGGGATTCCCCTCCGTTTGTCGCGCGTATGACGTCTTTACGAGGGAGATAAATCACGGTTATGCCCGGTCCCGGTGATTGGCACCTAATTGCGACGGCATTCCGGATCGACTGGCTGTCAGTTTCGCGATTTTCGAAAGTCGTTTGCCGGCGGCGTTTTAATCGACGCCTTATCGAAACGCCCGGCCGGCTTAAACGGCCCACTCGATCACGAGGAACGTTCGCTACGGAATGCGATCGCGGATCGTATTCTCTTTTTTTTTCCTCCTCGTCGTTCGGTACGTACGGAATGCATATATTCGTATCAGCGCGGCGGCTCGCCTCGAGGTGTAAAGCGAGCTGCAGCGATAACAGCGAAACGTCGTCGTTGGCGCGCGACGATTTTCCATGTCGAGAAGAACTGCTGTCGTGCCCGAATACTCTCTCGGTGCGATTTTTGCCATTTGCTTCCGTTTCTGCTACTTGAACTCTTTTTCTTTTCCTTCTCTTTTTTTTTATTCCAAAACGCGCTTTGAAGAACGCGTTCTTACACTATTACACACTGCGATATAGACACTTACCTACTATGTGTTAAAAAGTTACCGATAAAAAAGTAAAATTTCCAAATTAAACATAGAGAGCTCGTTTAAATGCAGGATATGTAATTTTTACATGCATGTGAGCAAAATTACGGAAAATTTTTTCACAGTTTGTTGCAATTTTTACTCTTATTGATTGAGTCGTGTTATCAGAATTTTAATTTCCTTCGTTCGGATTTTATTACTGTTGATCGATTACTTTGATGAATAACACAGTGGATATGCAATTTGAATTAAATGCGCAGCGAGATGTGTCGAATTTATTCGCGTTGATTTACAAGTCAATGGCAATTAGTCAACGAAAAAAAAACCTTTTCCACGCCGTTTCGTTATTTTCAGAAAAAACTGCATTTATAAAAAAAAACGTTACTTACTTGAGGATGCTCTTGGGATCGATGCCTGCCGGCATCCTCAGAGGTATTTTCTGTTGCTCCAGTAGAGATATGTTCGTGTCCTGAACAGACAAATGAATAACGACATTTAATACGAGGAACGACGTCCGAGGAGAGAGACGTACGAAACAAAAAAAAATAAAACTGATATTATACACAAGCGTACAGCTTAGTTACTCAGACGTCAGCGTTAGTCAATGACACGACTAATAAAGCTCTAATAAAAACAATACTATATGAGATAGGAATTACATTTTCAGCAATATACGCGTAATACAGCGACGACTCTCGCGTAAAATAAGAAAATAATCGTATCGTCGAAAGAGACAGTTCAGTTTTACTGGAAAACTATATGCGCAAATCGTTATTTTCGCTCGTACAATCCTTCATCAAACGAAACAAATGACAAATGAAACGTCGTGAGACAGAAAAATGACGAGAAGCCGAGAAAGAGAGTGCGCCTACAGAAGAGCGTCTCGGGACTTACCTGAGTTGTTCTTCCGGGTTTGGCCGAGAGATCGAGCGGTTGATCGGCCGCCGCGGCGCTGTCCTGGTGGGTATGCACCCCGACGAGGGGCGCCTCCCTCGGCGGTAAGCACCATTGGGGTAGTAAGGTGGGATAAGTGCCGCTGAGGGCGGCAGCGACCACGGACGCCGCCATGGGGTCCACCTGAACCGACGACATGGGTGACTCCGCCGATCGCGAGCTGCTGCTACTGTCGCTCTGCGGACTCTGCGGGTCACAACACGGAGAAACGTGTCATCCCGGCTCGCGCGATTGGAAAGAACGCCCGAATGACCGAACGGGATTGGCAACAGGAACGGAATAAGGATATAGATACCATAAGGATAAGATTCGCGAGGGGACGCGCGAATGCGGCGGTATCGAATTCTGATCGAATTCATATCTCAAAAGGCGGCAGTGCGCCACCGCCGTCTTCGCGAGTCCTCGTGAATCTTTTATGGGCGCGATCAAAGCGATCAAAGCTGAGAGAGCGAGGCAGTCTGGCGCCCAAGCACGACGAAGGTGCTCGACTTAATCAGAAGCGGCAGATGCTAGGTCAGAGTCGAGTCGCGTCGGCACAACAGGTGCGTGAGACACGGGAATGAAACGAGATGTATACCCCGAGATGTCGCGATCGCGTAAGCAGCAGGCAAAACGAGCAGTTAGTGTACACTGATGATCGTCTCAGTAAAAAAACTGTCCACAAGGTTTTTGTTTGAGATATTCTAATTTGTCCGGAAGCGTGCTTGTGATTTCGGATTTGGGATTTCCGCGCAAGGACGACTTATTCATTTGTTCGTTTCCCTTCGAATTCTGCTCCTCCCTTCTTTCGATCTTGGAGAATTATAAAGTAGGAATTTTATATTAGATTAAAAATATTTTTACAATGTTTTCTTGCGTGAAAATTAATTTGAGCTTTAAAGAAAAATTATAGATTTAAAATGGTCTCTCTTAGCTTTGAGAGAACTTCAGAATCTAAGTAGTATATCGAAAGGGAGGACAAATTTCGACTCGGGTCTCATCTCAATCTTTGTGAGATCGCTTTTAAGGATCGTCTCTACGGAAAATTAGCGGTGAAGGATAAGGGAGATCGCCCATGCTCAGCCATGCGCAATCTCACAATCGGCAGGCTCAGCAGGCACGAGATACTTACAAGGGGCGCCTGGTCGTCGTGGGGTAGCTTGCCATCGAGGCAGAAGTAACACTTGTCGAGCGGCTTCCAGTCCTCCGGTGGTGGACTCGCGCGTCTTCCGAGGAAAAACGGCGTCGCGGCGACGCTCGTTGCGGCCGCGTTCCCTTCGCGGCATAACAGCCCCGACCTGGTCCCTTCCGAGTCCGTCGCCGGCGTCGTCAGTATCGTCGTGCCGCCACCAGAACTCGGCACCTCCTGCAGCTCCTCTTCCTTTTTTACCCTCAGCAAGCCCTGCGTTACCGGTGCCCGCTCCAACGTAATTTCCTCCGTCCGTTCCTGAAGTGAAGAAAACAAAAAACAATAAAAATCTCAGAAACTATCAATTTTCAAGATAGTTTACACAAAGAGTAACTTAATGCTAAAATAGATTAGGCTTTATCAAAGATTAATAGATAAAGGCTTATCGGAGGCTAGATAACAGTGTTAAAAATTATTTCTGCAAAATTATCAGTAACTAATACAAAACATCAACAACTTTCCGACCAACCTTGGTCCCTTCCGTGTCGGTAGCGTTGGCAGTCGGATGATCCCGAGTCGCACGATCGTTCTCCGTCCTTAGAGGGCTGACCACCGACCTGTCGGCGTCCTCGTCGAGCTTGAGCCGTTTCTCCGCCTCGTTCTGGCCACGTCCTGTCTCCTCGTCGTTCTCGTCGCCGTCCTCCTCGCCGTCGGCGTCCTCTCCGTCGTTCTGCCGGCGTCCGCGTCGCCGTCTCGTCGTTATCGTCGTCGTACCGGTCGCCGTTGTCGTTGTCGACGTGGTCGTCGTCGTCGCCGCTCCTCCCGTCGTCGTTGTCGTCGACGTTGCCGTGTCCGTCGTTCTCGTTGCGGTGTCTTCTCGCGCGACACCGTCCGCGGCTGCCTCTTCGTCGCCGGCCTCGACCTTGATCTCGGCCGGCCTCAGACGACGCGAATCCTCCTGCTGCTGCGGATGATCCTGAGCCGGCGTTTGCAGATGGTGATGGTGGTTTTGCAAGTGATGCCTCTGCAGGCTTTCCTGCTTCACCACACCGGTCGCGAGTGTAGTCGCCGTCGTCGTCGTCGTCGTGGTCGTCGCCGTCGTCAGCACCGTCGGCGCTACCGCCGACGGCAACGACGAGGGTGCCGGGTGATGTAGCTGCGGCCCAATCTGGTCCAGGCTCCCGGGTATCTGGTTGCAGGACGACGACAACGCCGGGTAAAGCCGATGGTGGGGCTGTGCAGTCGCTGATTCGCTGCTGCGGGTGCCGCTGTACAGGGTGTCCTGGTATTGCTTCCATCTCCTACGGCCCATCAACTCTTCTGCTACCCGTTCCAGACCTGCGACATCACCGCAACTACATCAAACAATGATGTGCGCCGCATACCCGTATTGCGTACAGGCGCGCTAATTTTCACACTCGACAGAACGATCAGACATACGATTTGAGACCGATGATCTCAAAGATCGAATCAGTCATTTAGCTTGCACTAATACAGAAAGTTTAATTGAATTATAAGATTACTTTCAAATCTTTAGTAGACAAAACTAAATACAATAAAAGAAAAATTCAAGATAAATTGAATATTCTTAGTAATATATCATTGCACTTATATGTTTTGTAGTCACGTGACATTCTTATTTTTCTAATTAGTTTATTAAAAAATCACGAATTGCGTAGTACCATGTATGCCAAAAGTCGAACGATAAGTTTACTATCGGAACGTATTTTCCTGAATGCAAACTGTCGCTATCGTAATCGTATAAATGCGTTAAAATAGGTAGCCCGCGGTTTTATAATCGCGGTTGCATAATCGGAGTGAGTTGCGAGTAAATGTGCAGTCGTCGCATTTGTGTGACGATATATCTAGCCCGCTGCCGCAACTCGCGCACGCGCGTCGCCATATAATGCATCCGACCGGGCGTCGTTTGTCATAGGAAATGATGAACGATGATTAAGGTTCCAGAGAAAAGCACATCGCGGATACAGAGCCGCGGATACGGTTCTTTCAGCGAGATGCAGGCGAAATTATGCAGATCGCGTGCGATTGAGTAACCGGACACGGTGGTTTTCGAAGGACACTATTGCAACCGCGCGGCAAAGCGAGAAGAATTGCATTAGCGAGAAAAATGACATTTTGTTTTTTTCTTTCCCTCTTTCTCTCTGTTTCCTTCTTTTTTTTTTCTAACTTTAAAACGCGCGAATTTTTCGCGCAGTTACGGAAGATTCATCGCGGCATTTGAGAATTTAATTACACGTGCGTGGGAGAAAATGAGACGTGTTGATCTAATTAATTAACTTTTTCAACAACCTGGACAAATATATGTACCGTATTATCGTCGGACGCGCGAATTAAAACGTATGGAAATATAATTTCCTCGGAGCACTGTTCAACACACTGTGCTCGGTGGTGTAATTACGAGCAATTATCGCGTCGTGTTGTGCGCAAAACTTTTGTCACCGCAATGCCGAGTAAAAAGAATAACTAGAGAAGGAGCGTGTTTGTTCTTTCTGCTGATTGAAAGTGTGTTGAGAATAGATAGATATGTTTGTTCTTGTGCAAACTCTTTTGAAGAAAGAGCGCGTTTGAGTGCGCATCTAACGTGTCGAAGATATGAAATTTTTGTGTCCCGGACGAGTGTGTTTGTTACGCCAGAATTCTCCCGTTCTGCTCCCCGGAACGTTTCGCGATACAGACAGCGATAACGGGATTTTTTCACTTCCTTATCCAAAGGCCGAATAGTTGACTGTTATCGCACATGACGTGCCTAACTGCACACAGTAGTCGCTACTGTCGTCGCCTCGGCGAAAAGATTTCCACACACAAGCGTCGATTTTCAGCGCGCGCGGATACTCTGGTGTGTTAAATCATCAGGCCGGGATTTTACAAATTATGATATTTATGCTAGTCGAAACAATTATCAGAGCCGCGCGCCATAGTACGATGCGGATACGTGTGCATTCGTGACGGATGTTAATTTCCTGAATAAATATTTAACATCGCGGAAATATGCCCGCCAGCGCGAGCTTGTGTTTTTCGTTCGTTCATTAATTTAGCAAACAGTATTCGATATTCATTTGAGTAAAAGCTCGCCGATCTATCGTACATTTTGTCATCAAGAAACCGTGAAAATAATTCGATTTGCGACGCGCTTCAATTTAATCCTCTGCGTCAAACGTTTTCACTTCTCGATTACTACAACTTTTTGCGTGTTTTGCGGGGAAAACGAAGAGAAAATCTCTGCAAATTTATAAAATACCTTTCGCACAAAATACCTTTTCTCCGCTCTCTTAAATAGAATAAATTACAAAAAAAAAGAAAAAAAACAACGAGATTATTATTATCTGTTTTTATACGCGTGCAAAATTTCTTTTTTATTTTAACCAAAAATCTATCTTGTTTTTTATCCTCTCAGCTACGTGTATATACATGTAATGCTTCGTGACTTTGCGTCGCAGTTCTTTTGATTTATATACGCTTCTGCCAGAGCAACAGAATTCGCTCGCCACAACCGGCCTTTATCTCTCAAACAGCATTTTCCGCGCGTCCTATCGCCGATCAAACGCAAACCCGACAACGGCCGGCCAATTACCAGGCTAGGACGCGACAATCAAGCCGCGCTTCTCGACGGACACCCGGTATCACGGCGCGCGTGCCGCAAATGCAACGTACCGTCACGCCAACATCGCGTATACTCGCGTGTGTGTATGATGCACCCACGTGCAAACAACACGTACGTTTTCGCCGTATTCGCGCGATGGACGCACGCACGCGCACGCACGAAAGTTCTTCTCATCCGTTTATACACACATACACACGTTCACTATACAGTAGAAAAATGTATCGCGTGCGAATCAAGTCTGGCGGCGATTTTTTATGGCGCCTGCCCATTCTTTCGCAGCGCATTGAATTGATTTGATCGTTTGCGAACGGAACGATCATTAGGGCCGCGGAAAACTAATCGAGGGTCAACTACGGCACGACAGAAATAACGCGAAAAACGCGTTATTTCTGCGAAACAACGAGGAATTTGCAAATTAAATTGCGCTTGCTTTGGGGATCGATTCGACCACTCGTAGCTCTCTGTGTTGCGATTCCGATATACACATATATCTTGGTAATTTCGGAGCTTTCGTCCGGCCATGCGTGGACTAGTTTCGCGTTAACAGTCTGAATTTTAGCGAGCTATTTAGGGATTTCTAATTGCATCCGTATCGACAAGTACGGAGAAATAAGTTTTATTGGATTGACTTGAGAAAAAATAGCAGGCGTGATACTGGAATAAAAAAAAAAAAAACCCCCCAAAATCAGAACTTTATCAATGTGCACTCTTTGATCAAAATTTTTTGTAAAAAATATTGTTTCGAAAGTATAAACCTTATTAACGTGGGATCGGCAAATGCAACATTGATATTGCGCCGCTTAATTTGGGATCAATTTGTAGCGACGGCTTTGTGGTAAAAACATCGAAAAATTCAGAGAGAAAGTTCGGAGCGCTTAAAATAATGGAAGCGATATTATTGCAACAATTGCAATTTTGTCCGAGCAAATTTACGAAGAGTAATATCGTATATATTAAACGAGTAAGAGTGCAAAAGTGACCCAATTAATTCGCAAATTTTATGTGCTTGTATTTATATTAGTACGTACGATTGTATTTGATCGCGAACTCTATAATTTATAAACATTCATAATATTTTTATAACAAATATTGATAAAACGCAATATTGCCGATAAAAGCGTTAAGACGCGTCAAAGAATCGTCAAAAAAAAAAAAAAGAAAAAAACAGATATCTTTTCCGCAACGACGGATTCATTCAAACGATGATGAACTTGTGACAACAACAACATGAAGCAAAAAAAAAAAAAAAAGAGGTCACAACTCGAGTGAGCAATGCAACCGCGAGCAGTGCAATTTTTCGAAAGTACATTAGGCTCTTTCTCTAAATTAAAGTCCGCTAAGGTCGGTTTATCTCACGCAAATGGACATTCGCGCACACCTAATTATTCCGCCGCGTATTTCGCTGCAATTATTATCGCCTGACTCAACGGCGCGTATCGGAGTTAATTTTAATCGTGTTATTTTCTTCAAAACAGCTTACTCTGCGTAAGCTCGCAAATATCGTCAGGCACAAAACGTCTAGTCGGAAAATTGAAGTCGAATTGTCGCTCGTTGATCGTCGCGTCGTTCGAAATCTCGCGAGCGTAATGAGTCTTACGCGTTTCAAGCCGTTAATTAGTTCAGCCGTTAATTATGCGTTTCGTTCGATAATTACTGTGTTATCGATTTACATTTATATTAGCATCCGAGAAGGCCTGAAGAAATTGATATGCATAGATATGGATGTGCTCATCGCATTCGTTTTGAGATACGCAAAATCATACGCTGATATAAATATTTACGTTAGTGTATCAACTTCCGTTTCTCGAGAATTACCTTGATATCAATTATTAATACATGTATGTAGATATTACATTTTGCACAATATAATCTATAAAAAAAACTTCTTTTTTTTATAAAATGCGATTTTGTACCTATACAAAAATATTTTATTGAGATCTTTTACTGAATTTTCTTCACAACTGTGACCTCTCGGTAAACAACACCACCAGGACTCGTACAGTTACGCTGTCAAGTTATGCTGTTACAATTGTGGATTAATGCGACCGCCCGCAGCCTTGTTACTTAAATTTATTATCCCTCGGGTACCAGTTTATTTTCAGTATGGACAAGCGCTTGCGCCAGCGTTAATGGTGATTAATATGGCATTAGCATGTCAACCGGTTCTCTCCTAACAGAAAGGTTGGACCGGGGAGAGTTAGCTGAAATTGATTTTCAGCGTGAAGGAACGGAACGGCCAAGCCGTTCTCTATGTGAAACGCACACAAATTTCGGGAATCGCCGTGTGAAGCATGGCGATTGCGGAAGATATATCGCTGGTTTCGCTCGAGTTCATGAATAAGCGCGAATTACCTCGTAAAGAACGAAAACGCCATTGATCATCTTGGATAGCTCGCAATTATGCAACATGTATACGCGCTCGGGCAAACGAAATGTTAATCCTTAATCCTTGAACAAGCGCGGCACAGCGTTTCTATAAATCTATACATTTTATACCGTAGTTATTTCTCCACTATTTCTTGCAAACACATTACTCGCGTTTTTTATAAACACACCCCTAACTACGTTATCTAATTTTGTCTTTTTTATAAAAATGAGACTCGTACAATCTACAAAGATGCGGTTTTTTGTCAAGTGTGAAAATTGCGTATCAAAAAACTAAGTAAAGAAGAAAGAAGCGCACGGAGTTAGAAATTTTTCAGAAAAAATAAGGTCAAAAGATAAAATTGTGGTTTTTTCTTATTCTCTCTTCGAGAGAATATCGGCTTCTTCGACTGCAGGAGCGAATAGGTTGAAAATAAACTGAGAAACCTGCTCGCGAATTAACGCGGTCGCGCGCTGTGGGGAAGCGCGCATGAAAAACATCTGAATAAATTATTATTGTTTGTCGAACGTTTCGAACGAATGACGACGCCCATCGCGCTAGTTCATCGCCGACGTGCACGGCCATTATTTAAACGCTCTACTTCCACGCAGCTTATCAAATACAGGTATAATGCGCTTTGCGGAAACGCGAACTGGATCCACGTCGGCCACGCCGTAAGACCTGTGCGTGTGTACGTGTTCGTGTTCGTGTGTGTGTGTGTTTCGCGCATGCTTGTCAGAAAAATGCACGACGGATATTACGGTCAGGGACGAGCTTAACGCCGCGGCCTTAAGTGCAGCTTACTCCTTATCGTTATTTTCGAAAACATTAATGTTGCAGCGACTCTTGCGCGACATGATCTCTTTTCTTCATTTAAAATAAAAATAGTTTTAATTAAAAAATGTTGAAAAAATATTGAAGGAAAAGGTTGGAGTGCAGAGATCGAAATGTTCTCGATTCGGTGAAAATCACGAGAGTACGCAAAAAAAATATTTGCGAAAAATTTGAAAGGTTTCCTGGTACACGTCAGTGTGATACTGTGATTTGTCTTCGACGTACAATTTCTGTCCGCTGACAAATGCGGCTGATCTCGGAACGCCTACGTCTTGAATTTCTCATCAAGAAATATATTTGACAACAACAATGAGAGAGAGGATTCGAGTTACGATAAGACGCATAACTTTTTTTTACGCGCGGTTACGATAGACAGAAGCACGTGCAAACAAGCTTTTGCGCGCGACAATGATGACTCACAGCTGATTTCCATCACTGATTCTCGCATAAAATATTTTTTAATAAACGTCATTGGTTTACCGCATGCGTTTTGTGCGCGTCAAAAAGATTGTTGTTTATCTTTCTCGGAAAAAAGAGAAGAAAGCCGAAAGAATATTTGCCAACGCAGAAGCGGTCATAAAAATATCGCGATCAATAATTCTTAATATCGAGTCCTGCACACAAGTCCTGCTGCAATTCTCTGACCTTTTGACCTAAGCTCAGCGCGATCCGCACCGAATTTCAATCGATCCCACTTTGCAAAGGGGAAATACCGTTGATTTATTCAGTCCCTTCTATTACGAGATTCCGATTATCAATTAACCAAATTTCTCGCATAACAAGAGATTCGCGATACGCGTTTCCGTAACGTTAATTGCTTATCGACGAGTGTCTTATCGCACAATTTGCGATAACTACAAACATCAACAATGTTAATTACACGGGATGTTTCAGACGGCGGCAAAAAAGGACCATGTTAGGTTCAACATATATTAATTTTTTATGTGCAATTTGATATATTTGCTTTGATCGTTCAAAATTAAATGTAAACCACGTGTGCAGTGCGATAATTAACACGTTATAGATCGTAATTAAGTAATAAGATGATATCTAGGTTTGACTGTCGAATTATTAACCACCTTATTTAATTAAATTATAATTAAATAGTTCGTATTTTATGTGTCTTATCAGGAATAACTTCTAAAATCGGATTTAAGATTTTCGATATTCTCGTCTGAATTGTCATCTTCATATTCTTACTTATTGTATCTGCCTTGATACTCGAATAAACTAGTAAAATCGCAACGACGATCATCATCATCGAAACGATTCATCGGAAACGGGCGATCTTGTGAATCACAAAAAAACTGCGAGAAAATCGCTAACTTCTTTGGAAACGCGCCGCATGCGTATGTCCGATCGACCACACACACATTTACACACACACACACACAGGAATCGACCAAGTCATCGTTGCGCCGGAACGTGCAAACTTCAAGGTTTCATAATGACTCATGAAAATCTGACTCGCCAATTGCCCGACAAATATTTTTGTTTTTTGTTGCACAAATTCGCGCCGGCAGCATCTCCGGTTTTTCTCGTCGGGAAAAAAATTACACTATACTAGTGCAAACATTATACTTGCAAAAATAAACAAACAATCGCATTTCGAATTCGCATTTTATAATTTATCTCCCGATATTTGCGCGAGCTCTGATTTATAGATAGCGCAGCAAAGAAAGTCCGTTGCGCTTCAACGCGGAAGTCCGCGCGACGATTCAACATTTTCCGCGGATTCACGCGCACAATACACGCACGCAAGCCGCTTATCGCGCAATGATTTGCGCGTTGACTGCGCGCGATCGGATTATCGCGAGATTAATCATCGACCCGATGCAACGATGCTCCTTTCCCTCGTAAGGTCGGATTGGCTTCATTAAGATCCACGCCGCGCGCAATCATCGGAGGTGAAGTGTGAGCTTGCACCGACGATTGCACGCCTGTGCGATTCTCTACCGGGTGTGCAATGACAAAGCCGGCGCATAATAGATAACATACCAGGAAGAGAGATACAAAGTCATCGCAAGAGTAAACCGACGGATATTTTAAATGGCAGAAAGGAGAACTATATGTTAGATGATTTATTTTTTTTTCCGTGCAAAAAATATGCTCCGAGTCAAACATGTTGTCGAACTTGGGAATTTTTTTTTAGAACGTAAATCAATAGTTTCTTAGAATATATTGCAACACATTCTACCGGAATAAGCAAACCTTTTAAATTGTTGTGTCATTTTTTAACGTGTTTTTTTTTTTTTTTTTATCGAGTATTTGCGTTCTTAGTAGCCGATGTTAAATAGTGGTAAATAAAATTCCACTCTTAATAATGCGCACGCGAAAATAGTATTCTGTACGAATTAACATCTCATTAGCATTAATCTGTCTAGTTAAGTGCGTTCGGTTTTTTTAACGATTTTCCTTGACGAGAAAAACGATCGGCAAGGAAACAACGCAGTCGATCTACATGTTTTCCGCAACTGTTTCATTGAGGAGAGTCCGCGCCAGACTCGTTATATATTCACTCGGCGAAGCAAGTCCGAGTCCTTGATCGATTCCATCCAGAAGTAATTAGACTGCAGGCGCGGCCCTCGGATGAAATTCCAGGCAGGAGGTGCCGAACCAATCTTATCTCTCGTGCTATTTAAGAAGTCGAAGAAGTAGGGCGGCTGACCACGCCCGGGATTAAACCGATGACGCTATACCGGGAAGCAATTCGACGAATAAAATCATTATCTGTCTCTACGTGTAGATTGGCCGTTCGCGAGCTGAATGCAGCTACGATTTCGCGCGCTGCGTTTTGAGTTCGTGTTGCACTGCTGCATTTAAAGAGCGAAATAACAAAACCCTAAGTAGTATTTTCCGCGTATTCCGTCGAGATTTTTTTTTTTTAACACGATCATGAGTGTAATTAATGCAATAAAAGATTTAACGCATTTGTCTTTAATTAAATTTGCGTGTAATAAGTGAATATGTTCGATCTTTAAAAAAACGTAATATGTATATAATTTTGTACGTGAGAACATTGTGTTTATTAAAAAAAAATAATAATAATTGTGATAAAATCGACGAATTTCTCGCATTTATTCGTCAAAACAGCGAGAATTCAAGAACAAAGCCTACTTTCCACGGTTGTCCTCCGCGGATACGGCGAGGATGTAATGGCACCATTCCTCAATTCTAAATCGAACGGCCTCGAGGGGCCCGCTCGACCAATGACAGAGCCGCGATTTTCAGCGCGGTCCGTCGGCCCTCCACTCGTCTCGGTCCCTAAGCTACTTCATCACACAACGGTGCCTTCTCTAATCGCCGGTCCGTTTCGACCAATGGCAATCCGGTCTAGACGAGAGTAGAAGGTTAGGAAATGGCCGGTTTCTACCTCTCTCCCTCTTTTTCTCTCTCAGTCGCTCTTTCCTCTCTCGATAGTGGGGCCACCGATCGACTCTCACAAACGTGCACAAGGCTATCCTTTGTCCGAAACTCGCCTGGGACACTCTATATCGCGTCGAAAACGTCTCCCGACCGTTGTAATATCGCGTGAGGCAACTGTCCCAATAGCGAGTCACGCATTCCAATATTATAAATCGGTCTTTGTTTTCAACTTATATTTTATTTGTGTATGTATTTATATAATTTTCTCAATTGAATTAAAAATAAAAGTGACTTTGCAAGGTCTTTTAACTGGAACAATTATCTATCGTAATTGCGGTAACGAGCTCTTGTAGTTTAGCACGCGAGTGTCAAATTTTTTTTGTTGTTGAATATATCTTTCATACAATGCAAATTTGTTATTCGACACTGAAACATGTTTAGAAATGACAAAACTAAAAAAAAAAAAGAAAAACATCTGCACTGGCAAGTTTTATTTTGGGATAAAATCTCGATTTATGTATAAAACAATACACACACATGTACGACATGATGTACACAACAACAATCTCTAATGGAATCAATTATCAACACATTGCAAGTTGTGGTATCACAGGGAAATGCCTCCTCCTCCCCCGCTTTTGCTAATTCAACGACCGCGCGAAAAACTGTCGCATCCATGAACAAACATCGTCGCGCGAGCCGAATGGACTCGTTAATGGTACTCCCCGTTTTCATAATGCACGCCGCGCGTGGAAAACTAGATCGCTGTTACTTTCAGACCTCGTTTCGCGCCTCGGGTGAACGCAATAGTTGCGACTCGTCGGGGGGAAAAAAAAAAGAAGAAAAACACAAGGCGTCAGCACCTAGACACCAAGTTATCTGCGTCGCTTTGTTGCATGATCGCGAGAATCCCATTCACCTGGCGGGACCGCTTAGTGGTTTCCGAGGTGGGCGAAGGACGACGACGCCGCGCACGAAGGATGTCGAAAGGCCTCTCGGTTTGCCTGTCTCTCGCGCACGGTGCGCGCGCCCGGCCGTGCCTCATTAATGTCTCGAAATGATGCTCGTCGTCCGAGGACGACGATCGTCAGAATCACGCGCGCACAAGATTCGTCGTCGTGTATCGAGACTCTTCGTTTGTACGGCGGCCTACGTAGAATAAAAATAAAAGCCGCGACGAATAGACCAAGTTGCGCAAAACGCTGAGAGTTCCCAAAGAGACGTGTTGTCAGATCCGCTGATTGGAAAGGGTCTTCTTGAGCATAAAAGTACGATGGGACAGTCACGAGCCGCGATTCGAGATCGCAATCGCCCGGGCGTGTATTTATAATTAGTGTGCGCGCGTGCGTACGCGCGTTCTATGAAATAGACACACGGCAATTCCCAAACCGTGACAGCTCGCTCCCTTCGGAATTTTCCTTGCAACTACGGAGAAATTTTCACGTGACATCCAACGTGTCACGACATTCGCGACGTGTTACCATAATTCTTCCGACGCGACGGTTTTTGGCGCGAGTTTGCTCGTCAAAGTTCGACGCGCTCACGAAATATTTACACACGTCCGAAAGAGGTTTTCAGACACCGGCCGAGGGTACCAGCTGCCGAATCTTTTAGAGCCGTTCTCTTTGTGTCCCCTTTCCCTCCTCTCATTCAGAGTTCGGGCTCGCTAACGGCCGTGAGGCAGCCAATGCACTATCGAGGGGCCGCTTCCTTTTCTTCAACAGTCGTATGAAGATGCGTATGTGTATGTGTGTATGCACGTTGTATGTCCGCGAACAGGGTCGGATAAGTGACTTTGCGCAGTCCGAAGCTAATCAGTTTTTGAACGATTGTTTTTGAGAAATTCCTTTGCAACGGTGTAATTACAAGCACGGAAATGTAAAAAAGCGCACAATCATCTTCCAACAGTTGAATAAGAAATATAATAAATTGAAGAAGAAAACGTAAATATCTCTGAACAAAATAACTTAAAAGAACGGAAACTGAAATTACATTGGTTTCTGTTTGTACTTCGGCCCTGTGCGCAAGATACATTCGTGAGAATACAAAAGCGGTTATGCGTTTCTCTCGTCAGCTTTCTCAAAATTGCAATAAATGCACAATGGTCGACAAATCGATGAAAAAACATATATTTTGACCTGATTACTTCGCTTTTTTAAAAACTGTGAATCTCGGATTAAAAATAAAACACACGATAATGCACGATATTGCATTTGCAACAATATTATTTTTATTACCGATTTCCGGCGAGTTAAAAAAAGACTGCTTTCTGTGTAAACACTCTCTCATATCTCAGTTTCAGTATCATTACTCGGAATTACGATCGTTCATTATGCCGCGGCGCACCAACCGGCAATCATTTTGCAACAATGGCCACTCCCATACTTTGTGGCAACGTACGCGTATGTTAAAACTTCAAAGACGAGAGATACTCCGGCGCGACATTCACAGACGATTGCAACCTCTTTAAAGCCGGTCTCGAGGAGACTCGCGTTGTGTACCTGACACACACCTGACACACACCACGAGAATATCAAAACGCGATCGTCCGACAATCGTCGTGACACGTTTGCAGTTTAGCTGATGAGGTCGCGCCACGCGCGGAAATACGCGACGACGACAACATTAACATGTAGAAATAAAGTGTTTCGATCAGCGACGAATCTGATCAATCAGCGAAAAAGAACATTTTTTTTTCTCGCATTGCGAGTTCCAAGGTAAAGACCTTTTCGCACATCTCTAACGAGACTTTCGTCGTCGTTGCGTCTGTCTAAGCGGTAATCGGACACCAAACGAGGCAGTGGAGTCGTTGTCTGGTGACCCATTTATCGCTCGACGTTGTCTAGTGTTACAATCCGCGAGAAGAGTCGCGTCGCGAAATATTATCGTACGGGCCACGGTAGATTCGTCAGTGACACGCGGGAAATGACAGTGATGGACCAGATCGTGGGTGAGCACAATGGAAGAATAAGAGGTAACCCTTGTGTCGGGATATTCCCTCGATCTTCTCTCGCGAGTTGCGATCGCAATATCACTAACTTTTCTCGCGTCACGTGCACCACCAGTAACTACGTTTGATAGAATTTCAGGAAACTTCGGAAACCTCTTCCGAGAATTTGCCTGACAAGTAAAAAGACGATAAAAAGACGATAAAAAAATGGTTTCATAAAAATACACCAAAGTGGTTTTTGTTAGTAAATAATTCGCGCATCTTAAACGATAATTCTCTATTTCAATAATATGTTATTTTACAAAATGTCAAAATCCACGCGATAGATTTGTCACTGTCTTTGTCGACCAACAAAACGTGTCTTCCGTTGAACAAAAGATGTGTTCTCCGTGTGGAAAACTTTCTGCATCCGTTGGCTCCGAAAATGTACCGTTTAATTCGCGCATTGCGTCATGCATCCCGTGCAACGCGATGCCGCGCGGGGTAACAAGCTGACGAAAATGTTGTAACAGTTAGCAAGAAGAGGAGCGAGATGTAAAGAAGGCGAGACGATAAGCGAAAGAAGCAGCGAGCAAGCCAAGAAGAGAAGATAAAAGAAGACTTGCAAGAGAAAGAGAGAGAGAGAGAGAGAGAGAGAAACGGAAAAAGAAAGAAAAGAAATGAGAGAAAGAGCGCATTTTGCATGCATGCAGAATGCAACAGTTAGCGCATCGTGCGAAAGAGAGATGCTATTGCCGACGTGTGCACGTGAGCCGTGGTGAAAACGCAACGAGAGAGAAACAGAGAGAGACCGAGAGCTCTCTCTCTCTCTCTTATGCGCGATATTCGCATGCGAGCGAGCGAGATGAGCGTATAACGTATGGAGTATCGGCGTTTCGGACGTGGTAATATAAAGCGAAGCTTCAGAAATTTTGCGGCGCGCACACGAGGGACGATTAAAACACGGCGGATCACCGGCCGCCATCCGTCACCGGATTAGCTCCCGCGTTTTCACAACGTACGCCGTTTCCATCGCGAGTGCGAAATGATATTCCGACGGCCCGCTCGCGGACACCGTCTCGCGGCGTAGAACGCGCGTAAAACGCGTCTCGTCATTCGAAATGAATCACGCTACTCTACGCGGAGAGCCATAATCATTCTATCCTATTATTAACATCCGACAGGTGTGAAATGAAATGAGAGAAAACCGCGAGAGAGGAAAGGATTTACGGTATACGGCGGCTTTTCGGCTTTTGTAAAAATTACAATTTTTTACGTGTGAGACGAGTCATTAAAACGGACACGCTCAATTTTTATCTTTTTTTTTGTTTTTGCTATTATTATCTTATATTTCTGATAATCTCCACGCAATATAATATATATGTATATTACTAGATACGATTAATACGTCGAATATTGATAGCAATCTTTAATTTAGTTAGTAACTTGAAAACATAAAGAAATGAAAGTTAAAAAAAAATATTTAATTTGTTATCGTTACATTAGAAGATACGAAGAGACCTCGCGATACGGCAGATACGAAAGAAGGTTCTCAATGTTTTACGTGATCCCGGAAGATTAAAAAAAAAAAGCCGCAATTATCAAAGAAAAATACACCTCGTTCGAGTTTCAACTTCGAGACGTACATAAAGATCGCGCGTTTCGTGTTTCAACATTGCAATTCTTGCACATTGAAGAAGCGCGAAGGTTTCGGATCTCTTCAACCGGCGATGTGGCGAATTTAGTCGGCGGAAATTATTTATCTCGCAAATAATTTAAAAGCCAGGGGCGTTAATTACGCGAAATTAGCGTCTAACTTCCAGCACGGCGGCGGCGGCGGCAGCGGCAGAAACTTGTTGCGGGGGAGGTGCGCGAAGAACACAGGAGTAGTTGTAAATTGCTTTATCGTATTGCGGGCTTTCCGGCGACGCGTTTGGACGAGGCGTGAGGGGAGAAAGAGGAGTAACTGATTTATGAACTGGAGTTACGAGTCGTCATACACACGATGGCAGACCGACTGTCGTGAATGTCAAATAAATATACGACGGATTCATCGACGTGAGGCTTATCGATGTCGCACTAATCAGTTGGGACACCTTCAGAACAAGAAACAAAATATCCTTCGTCGTGCATTTGCTTCATTAACAGCGGCCGGTTTTGCCGATTACTTTATTCGCACGGTCACTTTGCCATTCCGCGACTACTGTAAACGCGCCAACGTTGCTCGTTAACGAGCTAGTCGGTCGCACTAATTATCCTCGGAGTCTATGTAATCGCTTAATACTCTGTTATCCGATTGTATCGAACGTCGACCTATTTTCCACTTTCGAAACACTCGTTGTTCGCGTGTGTGCTCCTGTGTCCGGATGATTATTATTTAAAATAGCGCGTTTCGATGGCATAGTCCATTGAGAAACTTTTCTTTCGTCCTGCTGAGGCAATCGGTTATGCAAGCGCCAAGTTCCAAAGCGGAACGATTTAATTGCCGCGATGAGTCCGGTGAGATTTAATGTATGAGATTTATTTGGAAAGCTTCATGAAACAAAACTTTAAAACGCAGTGAGTTTAAACGAGTGCACATCGTGTCGTGATGCGTCATTTAAATTTTGTTTTCAAAATTTTAATTTCAAAAAGTGAGCGATTTCTTATTAAAGTTTACTGCTTAAAAAAATATTCCTTACACTTTTACGGTACACATATACACACACAATATTCTAATAATATATAAAAATACATTGTTCAATTCAAAACGTCATTTGATTTAATTCTAACTATACGTCTGCACAGAGAACGCTAGAAGTTTAATTAGACCTTGCACATACAGTAAATTCCGCCGCCCCTTTTTCTCATCGACAGAGCTCCTCGAAGTTCGCGTTAACGCACACACTGATCCGATTTGCCGCCGTATCGCGATTTATTTCTATTCAGTCATGCCGCTTCGAGTGCCAATGTCGCTTCGAGATTTCTCGAAGGGAGCGTTTCCGGGCGTCGCGTCATCGTGGCTGCATCGCTCGCCGAAACGGAAAGAAAAAAGCGAAGTGAAGCAAAGGAGAGTAAGCGAGAGGGAAACGAACGGGGAGAAGGTGCCGTGTCATTTTCGTCAATTTAAAGGCCCCTTTCGTCCCCACAACCTCCCCCGGACAGCGGGTTCTCGGTATTCGGTCCCCCACCGTACCCTACCAACGTCCGCCCCTGGTTTGCCCCCACCGTCGCCCCGTCGAAGCGAGGTCAATCGACGGAGAGGGCTGAAGACGACCCCCACCCTCTCACACAACCCTCCCTACCACGGCTACTCAATATCGTTTCATTACGCACCCTGCTCCACCGACCACCCGAGCCGCCCTTCTCTTCCCCCCTTTCTCGCCCCAGTCTCTTTCTCTCTCGCCTCGTTGCAACCCCCCGTCGTGGTGCTCCTCACTTCGTCCCTTTCCCTTACGTCTCGTCGCTCCTACCACGGCGACGAAACACGAACGCCGACGAATTTTTATTGTTACTTCTCGCGCCGCTTCCTCTGACCTCCCCCTTTCCACCGGCCCGTCCGGCCGCCCAACGCCTTCTCCTCTCCCTTTTTTTTATGCGCCTTTTAACGATCAGCAGTAACTGCGCCCATCCGCCACCCCTTTGCTTGCACCCGCCTCGCCTTTGCCGTGCCTTTTCGGGAAACGGAGCGGATGCGGCTGAACAATGAGAACAGGGATGATACGTGCGTCGAGTAGATATATTGCCCTCCGAGTTCGCGTCCGGTTTTCGTTTGTAATGCCTCTACGGCACGATACGGGAAGTAATCGAGCTTAATCGGAAATGATGCCGCGCGGCGGGCCTTATCTGCCCGGGCTCAAGTTTCAAATCTCGTGAGATAGGTATCGCGTTTTAAAAGCCTTCATACGTATTCAACCCATAGTAAGAAGAACTATTAACATTTACATCTTTCATAAAGTTGTATCCTCTATAAATCTTTCGTTCCAGACAATGAAATATTACCGGATGTCTCTACCAGGAAAGCGCATGCTCGCATAATCTATGCCTCGCATGAATGAAAGTCAAGTGCGCCAGATGGATGAACCTTCGCGTTTCTGACATTCTGAAACAGTAATCGTTTCAACTTCGCGGACAATCGCGATGTTACTTGACAAAACTTTTTTTTTTTTTTATCAGTATACTAATAGTTTCCTACTTCTAGCGACAATATAGGAGCCTGAGTACGCGTGACACATAAAAATTCTTGTAATAATGTTTTTCGGCTACACTTTTTATACTTTCATTCTCTTTATCCTGTTTTTTTTTTTCGAAAAACTTTAATTGCAAATGTCCATAAAAAAATGCAATCGAGAAAAACGTTCTGTACTTTCTACAGCATTAGTTTTTCATTACAAAATTCATTTCAATTCTCGTTCATCGCTAGAGAGAGAGAGAGAGAGAGAGAGAGAAAGAGACTTTGTGAGTTACATAATCAATCTTCTAAGCGACAAACTCTCCGCGACTTCTAATCGCGCACGTGCCGCGTGCCACGCTGTTGCCTCGCAACTGTGTTGGAGACAATGAAGAAAAGCGAAAGAGACCTTCCTCTCTTTACCTAAGTTACGTCGATCCACTTCCGCGTCTTCACGCTCGGCGAATCCGCCTGTGTCGTGCGACAGTTTCGGACGACGCAGTTACGCAATTCGAGCGACATCGTTACAGCCAGCACTCGTGGCGTGCGGTGCCCTCGCGAAATCGCGACGCCCCGTCGGCTCTCGGCTCCTCCTCGGTGCCACGAAACAGCGCGGGGCAACGCGGAGGAAGAGGCTTCATTACGTCCAATTCCATGTCCGCTCGATGCCGGCGATGGGTGTCGCGCGATTACGTGCGTGCGAGCCGACGCCGGGGATTACGACGGTGCGTGACGATCGCCGCGTCTCTGCCGTGTGCGATCTTCCCCTTCGCACTCTCTCGCATTCGCACTCTCGAAACTACCGCTCCGCAGCCTAGCGAGATCTCGCACCGGCGGCACTGACGCGCGCGCGTAACAGGTGTAACTGCTACTCGCGCGTTGGCGAGAAGATGAATTCTCCGCTGTTTCCCGGCGCGGAAAGCAACAGTTTCCCGACTTCAAAGAACGACCGCGATCTTCTCTCTCCCGCGCGTCTTCAGAATTCACTCATTAAACCGAACAACTTTCTTCGCGGCTGTCGCCGGGCCACGTTTATCTCGATTGTTCACCTTCGACGATCTCTCACGCGTCAGATCACTTTTCGTCTCTCCTTCGGATCACGCGGTCCTGACGCGTCAGACGCGCCGTCACCAACGGATGTCACCGACTACCGACGCGGACAATACGTCGCGCGTGCGACCGCGCGTATATCACACTCGGAGAAGCACCAGCGGCGAGATTTTGAAAGCCGGTTCCACCCTCCGTCACCCTTTCCCGAACGCGCACTGGTCGATCCTCCAAGATCGTGGAAGTCTCAGGTACCGAGAGGCAGAAGAACGCGGCGCACACACGCAACTCGTGTCGTTCTTCCCCTCGCCCTCCTTTCCATCCCCCGCCCGCCCCCGCCGGTCCACCTTTTTCCGTTCTTCGTCGAACTTTCACCGTCGGTCTCCCTTTTTAGGATCTCTTCGCTGCGAAGAGAACGAAGATGAGATAGAGGAGATGAAAGAAGGGGCAGTTGGGTCGTCGTAAAGGAGGACAGGACGCCGGGGTGAAAGAGAGAGGCGGGAGGGTGAGTGCCTAGAGGAAGGATTCGCGAAAATTTCTCGACCACCAGCGGCAGCTGCGTTCCGAAATGAAGAGCGACGCGAACGAGAGGTGGCGGCGACGGCGACGACGACGACGACGACGACGACGACGACGACGATGACGACGACGGAGAAAGCGGGGGAAGAAAAGGAGGAAAAGAGAGAACCACCGAGGGCGAAAGGGGCTTCGAAAGAGAGAAGGCGAGGAGGGAGAGGTCACAAAAGTGGAGGAAGAAGCGTAACGGCGAGTGCACGCAACACACCGACGCGTGCGGAAACGTGCCTTCCGTGAGTACCGGAGCTCGCCCCTTGACGAACTAACCGAAAGGCGAAGAAGGGGAAGTCGGGGAAAAGGAGGAAGTGGGGTGGTGGGGACAGCGACGGCGCGACCGATGAGGGTGAGACGGGACCGGGAAAGAGGACGGAAAGCCGTAAGAAGAAGAAAAGGTTTCGGGCGGCGGCCGGGATCGCTCGGTTGTCTGTGGTCAAGGCACGCAGCTTGTGCAGTATTCTCTGCGCGTCTGACGACGTTCTCCCGCCACCCCTCGGCGGCACCGACCGAGGGGTAAGCGCCGCCGATGTGGAAGGGTGGGCCGGAGGGGTTGTGGAGTCTGTCTCGCGAGCCTGATTTCGCCACCCTTCCTTGCACGGAAAATTGCACACGCGGCTCCTAATTCTTCTTCTACAGCTCTTTTTCGAACTTTCTCGGCAGCGATAACGAATGCCACATTGACCCTTTTGTTCTGTGCCGATAAGATTTCGAAAGATATTAAATTAATGCAAAAAGTTTGTTCGTCTCTTTGAAATCTCTGAAATGAAATAAACTCGCGAAGACACAGAGAAAACTAACACGCCAATGTAGAAACTATTTTTAACTATTAATTTGTAACTACACATCTAAAGCAAACCTCTTCGTGGAAAATATATATATATATCAAATGTTCGATCTATGATAATTCAGCTTTCGAGTGTGTCACGAATTGCATATGCTTCAATGAATAGTAAATTATACCGTGTCTTTCGGCGTAAAAAGCTACCATCAAATTTTTATTTCTCCGTTGCTAAGTTCGTTCCAGGTATCGGATCAATCAGATCACCACAGTGGAAGCATGCAGAACGCGAACTTTATATAGACCGGGTATCGATTGCCCGTTTCTCAGAAAAAGGAACAATTATCTATTCACAGAAACGCGATTTTTTTTTTTTTTTTTTTTTTTTGAAATATTTGCAAAAAGCTCTGCCATTGAATATTATGCAATTAATCTAACGATAAGTGCACGATTGCATAACATTCGATAATTCCGAAATCGTAATTGCATAATTGGAGACGCGATTGTCACATTTAAGAGAGAAACATCCGACGGGGGAGAATGCAGTTAATTTTTTCGTTAAACGGATGATCGGAGAGAAGGCGGTTTCTCAATTCACGCACGCACGAAAACTTGAAACCGCACGGGAAACTACTCGCAGAATATTATCGGATTTTCCGGCAACGTGGTACCACCCTGTTGAACGTACAGGCGCGAGTAGGAGTCACGCCTGGCACATAGTCAGCCAGGATTCGGCGTTTCGGTTCGCAACAGGTCTCAACCACTAGCGTGTTTTCTCTTTCTCTCACTCTCTCTCTCTCTCTTCTATCTCCCTCTCACTCTTTCTCGTCCCATCCTCTCTTTCCTACCGTGTCTCTCTCTCTCTCTCTTTCTCGCTCGCTCTTTCCACGTTCGCACACTGCCACAGACAACTCACTCCCACACACTATGTACTCTTGGCACACAGAGAAACTTACCATGCGGAACGTAGGCAAACCTGCGTACCTGCACACGACTTAGACTCGCACCAGCTGATGCATACACCATTCTTGTCATGACACACATACAAACACACACGCAACAGGCACGTTCGGTGACAATCGCCTCTTCTTCTCTGTATTCGCGACCATCGTTCTTGCGAACAATTGATTACCAGTTTGGCCACCGTGGCCAAGATCTAGAGAGTGCGTATTCACGCGTGCATCTTTACGCACGGACGGTGCGTCTACGCGTGTCGTCGCCGCGTTTATGTGCGAGACCGCGGGAGATCGAGAACAAACGACGTTTCTCGATTCTCTTTACTTACCGACTACGAAGACCATATTCTTTGTCCATCGCAGCAGCTCCCGTCGGATATGTCTGCGTTCCTGTATGCAGCGGGCATAGGGGCAATCCGCCATTTTTGAAATCACATCTTAGGATGTGTGTGCGCGTGCCGGCCGGGTGCGCCTGCCTCGTGTTCCCGCGTGGATGTCCACCCCCTCCACCGCCGGCGCTCCTCCGTCCTCCGTGTCGTCGTCGCCGTTGTCGCCCTCGTCGTCGTCCTTCTGTCACCCTCCTCCTCTTCCTCTTTCTTGCGCCCCCTTTCTCCCCTACGGTCCTAGTTTCCCTTCCGCGCCTCTTTCCAATTTTCTCCTTTCACCCTTCGTCGCTCCCACCACGTTCGTCGAATATCCCCTTCTGCGTTCTGTGCCCTCCTCTTTCTATTTCTCTGTATTTCAGCGCGCGACGTGAGCGTGAGACGTGCGTGAGAGAAAGGGGTATTTAGCGCGTGTACACGTCGCCGCGCTAACGTGCGCGCTGCCAAGTGCGACGTCACGCGTGACGTAGCACGTCGACAAGAGCGACCGGAGTCACTATCGTCGTCGTCTTCGTCTTCGTCTTCGTCTTCGTCGTTGTCGTCGTCGTCGTCGTCGTCGTTGTTGTTGTCGTCGTCGCGAGTTGCCGGTAGCTCGATGATAGAAGAAGCAGCGTTTGTAGTGGTAGCGGTGGTGGGGGCCCTACTGCTGCTGCTGCTGCTGTTGCTGTCGTCGTCGTCGTCGTCGTCGTCGTCGTCGTCGCCGTCGTCGTTTCGTCGGCCGTGGCGCGGCGCGCTTCTCCTCCGCGAGCGTCGGAGGGATGGCAAGCCGACGGCGGCGTCGGCGTCGGTGTCGCTGGCGGTGGCGGCAACGGCGGCAACGGGGGCGGCAAAGTGGGGATGTAGCCGCGGAGGGACGACGACCACGCTACTCCTCCCAGGTAGCGGGACAGGGTTAGAGTACAGTGAAACGCACAACACACGTGCACGCTTGCGCCCTGTGAGCGCCACGAGAGTGCAGTCTGTCGCCGCCGGCGTGTCCTATCCCTCTCTTTTATCTCTCTATCCCTCTAGCCACCCTACCGCCCTCCCTCCCTCCTTCCTTCTTCCGACCCGCTGCGCGTGTGTGTTATGTGTGTGTACACCTCTCGCACGCGCGAGAGGGGTCCTCTCCCTTTTCTTCCGCCAAATTCTCTTGTGTGAAGACGCTCGCAGGTCGCTGGTTGCTATCTGAAACAGAAACCGAAGAACGCGTGGTCAGAATGGATGTGCGAGGCTATTCTGAATCTTGAAGATGTCTCTTCTTCTTTTTTTACAAAGAAGAGATACCCTTGCCGAAGATATCGTATTACATGTTTGCACTCTCTAAGAAGACTTGAGAAGTTAAACTTCTTACGTTCTACTTAGCCACGTAACGAAACCCCCTTCAACCGTGTCTACTCTGTACTTAAACGACTACACCGCGAGATCTATCTCGTCGCGCACCTGCGTGCAAAAAACTGAGTGGACGGCCGTCGGCCCCATCCCGAAACAGGAAGGGTACTGCTCGAAATGAAACATTGCCGGTAAGAAGAGCGTCAGAGTCGTCGGTGTAGGTAGGTAGGTAGGTAGGTAGGTAGGTAGGTAGTAGATGGGCGGTAGGGGCGGCTTGCACTCTCTCGCGCGGTGAGGCGACACGAGCAGAGAGGCAGAGGAGGCGGAGGTGCAAGAGGAAGTGCAGGGACGCGGGAGGGTGGCTATAGGGGCGGATTCGCGCGTTCTACGACCGCGAGGGGGCAGGTTGGCTGCGAGACGCAACGGGGGGGTGAGCGCGCATCAGGCGAAGGGAGACAGAAAGCGCGCGCGAGCACGAGTAAGCGAGAGGGAAGGAGAAGGAGAAAGAAGGAAGAGAGTGCGCCTAATATGCAACAAGAGAAAAAGAATTGGCGATCAATAGGTAGTAGCTAGTAAGCGTCCTTTCATCCGCCCCCGCGTCCTTTCCGCTCACCCTGTCCTCGTCCTCTCTCGCAACTCATCTCCCTCCCCTCGCTTTCTCTCTTTCCCTCTCTCTTTTCGTCTCTCTCTTACGCCTTCTTCCGTCTCGGCGATCTCTATCCTTGAGCCATCGCCCCTCGTAACCCACCCGTTGCTGGCCACCTTCACCCTCCTTTCCGCCCTTTCCCGATTCTCTCTTGAGTTCATCGCGAAACTCTCCGCCACTCCATCGCCTTCGTTGCCGAGACATCCGCCCTAGCGCGCGCCTAAGTTTGTCTCGGCTCTTCAAGATCAAACATCACCTAATTAGCTGCTTTTTTTTTTCTCTTCCGTGTCGACACCTACGTTTATTTCGTCAAATTGTTGCCATGCAAATAACGGAGATGCAAATGTTAATGTTCCGAAATAATGACAAATGAAAATTTGATGAATAAAAAAATTCATTACAATCAGTAGACTCAATTAAATATTGCTGATCTCAAGTCAGATGGAAAGAGAAAAGGGATTTGAAAATTTTTCAAAACTCTCTCGAGTTTCTTCATGACGCACTCGTTTTCGCTAATTAGCGAGGAATAATGCGACAATATACCCGCCGTTCCCGCTCTGAAAGATCACCGATAAAATGAGGAAAGTCAGAGAAGGGGCGGCTATTCCCTCGGGTCAGTTTGTCCGCGTTTCCACCGGTCAGAGGTTGACCCAAGGCGAAATTATACCGTATATGCCGCGCACAATAATGAGAAACAAGTACGAGGACACGCTCACCCTCCCGCCCCGGTCACGTGACGGAGCGTGTGCCGAACGCGCGTCTGATCTATCTTTCCTCCGCGGGTGCAATTTACTTATACCGGATCGCGCAGAAAGAGCGTCCGACACACACACTTGTACGTAGCGTCGATTCAGCGCGCGCGGGCGCGCGCCGCTGTCCGGAAGCAGAATATTGCATATTTTATATATTCGGGGTCGTGCGCCGAACCTTTCCTCGCGCCGTAAATTCACGAACCGTTTGTACCTGACTTTGATTCGATCGCGTTTCCGGGAAAGGCCTGCATAATTTCGTCTGAGAATTTTACAACGCGCGTTATATCTACCACGCAATTTTATATTCCGAGATAGAAACCCGACATCCATGAAAATTATGTAGATATATTCTTTCATCGCATTTTTTTCAGACTGTAATTACGATTATATCATATTGTTCCTGGGTGCTTTGTTGTAAAATTGTGTAACATGATAGTTTCGCGTAATATGTCAATGACGTAAACTTATAATGATTTTTCTTCCGAAATTCTCCATTTTTTACTTGAAAATCCAAAAAATTGCGTCAGTAAGAAAAGTTTCGTTTCCGATAAAAATACATCGCGCGCATCGCACGTCTTCGAGATCGATGCCTATCGATTTTCGCCACGCAACGGCGATCGAGCGTGATCGGTCGGTTACAGCGTTCGAAGTCGCGAGCAACGCGCGATGTTCCTTAAAAGCATTTGATCCCCGCGATTGATATTCCGCTCGCGTGTGCTCGCGTCTCTTGGTGGTTCGCAGTCCGGGTTAACTCGGCGGTACCGCTGACGGCGTAAGATCGATTCGATGCCCGTCCTAGGTGAGCCTATGCGAACGATATCGATGAAACGCGGCCGGGCTTTCGAGACCCTCCGTACACTCCGCATTCACCGCGATGCATACCGGGTGCTCTTTCTCCCTCTCTCAAAGCTCGTACGGCGTCATTGAACCCTGTCGCGGACGCGTTTGATGAGGGAAGAGGATCCCGACCGCACACACGGGAGCAGCTTCCGCTACCTCGGTAATTAGTTGGTCCTATTGCTTGAACCGCGCGAACGCACCAGTTACTTTAGTCAACCGCGTCCCGTCAGATTGCCCGGTTCTTCTATCTTATATTTTCTTTCTTCGTAGCAGATATAATACAATACGTCGCTATCTTCTTTTCGCGCGATTTGCTTTCGCCACGGAGTATATATGAATGTGGTACTCGAGTTCCCGACGGCGTCATTGAACCCTCAACAGGCGTCGGAATGGTCGGAATTATTTAGTCCCACGGAATTGAGAGGTTAAATTATTATTGTCTTTGTAGAGAAGAAGAAAGAGAAAGAAAGTCGAAAATCCTAAGATAGTTTTACAAATCTTGAAATTACAAAATCCTGACGCCTTAAGCGTCATCAGAAGAATGGGGCGAACAATTTGTGATCTAAATAAATATGAAACTAATATTCCAAACAAACAAAAAAACTTTTAAACTTCTTTTTCTTTGATACGATTTTCTCTTCCGTCTGTTTAGCTCACGATGAGAAGATACAAATAATTCGACAGTGTGAGAAACATCTCCCGAAAACGGTTGTCGAAGGAATTCTTCGTTCTGTCACACACAGCCTCCAATATCCTTGAGTATGTTACACTTCGATCGCCATATATTTATAGATGCTTCAGTTCGCGATGACATGATCGAGCTTAACCAACCGAACGAAGAAGTAGAAAGCAAGTATGAAAATATCGTATAAATTTTTCGAATAAAGTGTTCTCCTGTTTTTTTATTCGATGCCGAAACTCGGTAACGCAAAAATCTCTTACCCAATTTCTACATTAAATTGTAATACACCCGGCAAAATTATTGCAAATATAACAAAGATATAAACGAACAAATACACATCGTTACGTTTCGTCTAAGAGTAAGAATGACAAGAAGACAAAACGAATAGCAGAGTTACACGTTATTTAACAAAATAATTTTTACGTATTTTTGAGCTAACACTATGGGCGTTATTGCATCTTCATCTCGCGCACAAATAAATGTCCCGCATGCGTGACATCATTATTGAATTTTCGTGAACCGCGGCTACTCATTCCGAAGATGATGCTTCGCAGCCGGCACTCAGTTTCAAAAAGCACTTTATATAATACCGGCGACTAGATCGTCTCGCGCTGTGCATATTCGAATTTGAGAAGCGCATCGATCATTCCGAGAATGTAACGACAAACGTCGATATCTTTATACACATTGCACGCTTCGTAGTTGCACACACGTGTTCGCGAGGCGCGATCGACGTCATTGCGATGCAAGCTGTTTGTCGATAATGCCTTTCGAAGTGGCGAGAAAAATACGTCGCGGGTGCACAATTTTGTATGCGCATCCGGTAGAATCGACTCACGAGTTGTATCGATCACACGGAAACGGAATTTAATATTGAACGATCAAGTCTGCGAGTTGTCGACTTTTTTAGGGTTGACTCTCGAAACACGTGTACCCCCGCCGACTAATCCGCCAAATACATTTTCAATTTCAACGAGTCTTCTCTCCATAATTTCCACACAGCTTCTAATTTCAATTAATGTCAACGTAAGCTTTTTTTTTAATGTTACCTAAGTTCGCGCGCACACGTGTTTTCGTTTACTAAAAAGTATCGAAAAAAAATCGAGATAATTAAATTGCGAAGTACAAATCGCGGAATGTGATAAAATGGAATGCAATAAGTTAAAATAATTTGCACAATCACGTATATTTTATTTAAATTAATTCTCAACAGAATTTATTTAAAATAAACGGGGTAAAATTCACAGTTTACTTGAGATTCGCGCGGGTGGAAATTAAACGCGGCCGCTTAATTATCGAGAGTTGCCGGTACTATATGGAAGCCTGTTCTATAACGTCCGTGCCGTTTCGTGCGAATCGATTTAGCGTAGAATGTCACTAAGTAACGACGTGAGTCATTGTGGAATGCTGGTTGCAAAGAACGTCAGGAGGAGAACTTCTACCTAACTGCTCGATAATACTCGTACACTCGGCGAACTAACTGCACGGAGATCCTTTGAGATTACGAAAGATCGAATTTCGCGGAATAATTGCGTCGCGCGTGAAACGGATATATACGCATCATACTCCGCATCATAACGTATTTATAATTTTACGCATTGTTTCTCCTGTATATTTTATATAGAAATACGATAGTATATTTTCGAGAAATTTGAGACATCAAAACAGCATTCTGATTATTTGTTTTGTTTTGTTTTTAAAAAGCTGCATCACAAAATGCGCAAAAATACTATAAAACTAGTAAACGCTGAAAAATTTTCTTTTTTTTTATCGATTCTGCATAAAGAAAAAGACTACGGTTCAATTGTTATCGCAAGAAGCGCCGCTCTTCTTCTAAGAAACTGCCTGAACTGAGTCATCAGGAGTCACTGATAAGAAACGCAACGCGGGATAATCTCGCGCAAAATCCGCTAGAAGTAAAATCCACACGATCGCTCGCAGACGATCGTGTTATATGCGCTACTCTATGAATATGTAAATATTGTCTTCGCGATTCTCTCTCTCTCTCTCTCTTCGAATAAATACAGACTTTCTGCGACAAAAAAGACTCCACGCAAACACACAAATATTAAATTAATCACAAATTTTAAATTAAAATATTACTAAAAATTACTTATTAATTAACCAGAGACACACTCAAATTACTTGAGAATTATTTACTTGATAATCGTCTTCTGCCGGCAAAACTTGGCCAGTTTCCGAAATCCGTAAATCAGCCCGAAGAACCTGGACGTAACCGCGACACCTTAGCCGACCACCTTACTTGCTCGGTCCTGATCGATTTTCTCATTACACGAATCCGGAGAGCGCCTCCATACACGCTCTCCTTTCCGTCGTTCCGTGTCCAGCGTGCATTTCCGTTGCGCGGCGAACAAACGAACTCTCGATTCCCGCCGACCTCGCCCCGGACTCTCACCACCATTCTCCTCCTCCTCCTCCTCCTCTTTCTCGTACTCAACCCTCTGTCCCGTCAATTCAGTCCGCCCTTTCCCTCGTTTCAACAGCGCGAGCCGCCGATTTCGAGATAACGCAATCGCGATTCTCGAAAAATTCAAAATTACACACCCAACACAGTAGAAAATAAAATTGTTATTTTATTACATAAAAACAAATATGGATTGTTATCTGTTGCGTTATCTCTGTTTTTGTCTAATCGGTGGCTTGTTAAATTAATTATGAATAAAAAAATCGAAATTGTTGAAACACGACTACTCTGTGAAATTTTCGGTGTTGCAAATAAGTGCGCTTCATATTCGTTCAAGTGAAAAACGAACAAAGAGACGTCCGGTGAGAATCGATTTCTCTCCGTTTCCTCCCTTGAATTAAGCTTCTCGATTCACCCGGGCGCAGAAGGGTAAAAAGACACAATAAAAGAAAAAACCATCGTCATATATCTATATTAAATAAAAACGCGTCGCGTTGTGTAATTCGAAACACACCTATCGATGGCGAAATATCAGAGTATCATAATTAGCATCCTGCTATTTCGCATTCAGATTGGTATTGAATTTTGCGAAAGGTTGCGATTTAAATAAAGGTCGGGAGGGAAGGATGGCGCAGTGTACTCGCTGCCGTGGCTTTATTGACTCGCGAAATTGCTTCCTGCGTTTCTTTCAATTAAGAGCCCTTTGATCGAGGCGCGATACGGCTCGCGGGCATCGAAGACGACGGACCGACGTGAAGAGAAGTTTAATATCCACGGTCAGCAAGTTTCCGCGCGCGCGGCGTACGAGGCGGTAATCGCGGCCTCTCCCGAGGCGGGGTTGCAAATTTCGCGGACCCGCGGGAGAGAATTAATTAGCGTCGAGCGCGTTTCTCCGCGGCACGTCGACGGAATTAAAATAGTAATCAAGAGCCGCGCCGGGAGGTCTCTCCACCTTTTGTGCCGTTCGATTCGTTGCAGCATCGCCGTCACAGCCAGAGCGCTGCCGCCCACCCGCGTCAAAATATTTTTCAGAGGCGGAAGGAAGCCGCCGATGAGCAAACAAGATAGAGCGCTTCAGAGGGCGGCTGCAGGAAAGAAAGAGACAGAGGGTAAAAAAGAGAGAAAGAAAGAGAGAGAGAGGAAGACGATAGCAGAACTGTTTCCAGGAAGAGCAGTCGTTCGAGGACGATCGAGAAGCGAGACAGCGAAGGGAAGTAGGGGAGACCCGTGCGCACCGTTTTTTTCCCCACTGGGGGGTGGCGGCGGGCGCGAGGCAAGGGTGCGTCGGATTCGGTTACTTGGTCTCACCCCTTGGACCACCACTACTGCCGCCTCTAGCAACAGCGGCGGTGGCGGTGGCGGCGGCAGCAGCCGTGCACTCCATCTCCACCCCCTCGGCGGCAACCTCTTTCTCTTCCCTTCGTCTTTCTCCCGCCGCCGCCTCGCCTCGCCTCGCCTCGCCGGCGCTCTTCCCTTTGCACACCTTCGTTCTCGCTCACTCTCCCTTTCCGCCGTCTCTTTCTCCCTGCCGCACGCCTCAGCGCGGTGCTTCTCGTTTTTTTAACGAAGGATCCGCTCAATACCTCGGCTGTCATAACCTCCCGCCAACCTCCCGGGGTGGCCCGCCTGCCACAGCAAACCCACCCTCTTCATCCGACCTCCGCCTCGCGCCTCCACGGGGCCCCACGAACCGACGAGCCACCACCTAGCACGCCCGCTCCCTCCTGCCTAACCCCCTTCTTCTTCATCCCCCGCGTCCTCTCATCCTCTCATTCCTCTTCTCGGTTTTTAACGTTTCGTTCGACGTTTCCCTCCGGGTGAACGCCGAGTGGGCGCGAGGGTGGCCGAGGGGGATGGACCCCGGGGGGGAAGTGCATTTCGTCGTTACTTTGTTTTACGTCCTTCCTCTCCTTCTCTGTACGCGTCTCCCACCGTACTCCACCACCTTCGTCTCCCTTAGCGGCGCCACCCCTTTCGCATGGTCCTCCTGTGTGTGCGTCTCTCTTTCTACGCTCCCTTCGTCGACTCGCGCTTTTTCCCTTCTTCCATCTGCGTCTCCTCATATTTCCGACACTACCCTCTGGTCCGCGCACGCAGTATACCTGTGTGTCCGCTTTCATCCCCGCGCGCGTCTCTTTTTTATATTCCCTATTCTAAACCGTGTTCGAGAATGTCATTCTAAGGTGAATCTCACCTCAGTCGCTTCAAATTAATCATCTATCGAGTGTCAAAACGAAAAAAAAAACAACAACAAACAGTTCATCTTTTGCGATTGAAAAGAAAACTCTAAAAAAAATATGAAAAGTAACTTTACGATTTGTAAAATCATTTTTCGCGTCAATTAAAAACTGCCCAAGGTTCAAAAAACGCTCTACTCGAAGTAAAAGGCAATTCTTTCTGCCTTTACGCGTTTTATACTTATGAATATATCAACGGCACGAGCGGAACCTCAGCATCAAACGGACAAGTTCAAACGGAATGGCGTATAGATGGCTATCGATCGCAACGAATATATATACGTATAATTCTTTGCACTCTTAACTTACATATAGCCTTACTTAGGTGGCAGGCGGTAGGTGCAAACAAATAGCAAGCAAAGGGTAGTAAAACTCCTCGTCGGCCATTGAGAGGCGAACTAATCCGCATAATATCGCTCGTTTCGCGAAGCTCTCCGCGCTTCCTCGCGCAACAAAGGCTAAAAGGGGTAAGTGGGCTTCGCTAATGGCGCGAGGGTTCGCCAAAGCCGACCGAACTCACTCTCTCTCGCTCACGACATCCTGCTTGATAACCGTAATCTTTTTCTTCTCGCGAGCTTTCGTCGCGACGTATATTGCATCAAATACGCGCGCGACGCAAGTGTGAACGCGCGAAGAGAAAAAGGGTAATAGAGCGGCAAGTGTTTGCCCAACGAGAATCGCGATCACTCACTTCGTGAGTGAATTTTTCATTAACAATCGTTTAGAAAATTATAATGTTGAAATATCAAATATACATATGTACAACCGCGAGTTATATTGTCACATTAAAGTTATTAGCATCGATTGTGTGTCTTCGCGAGCTTATACACACGCTCCGAGAACACTCAAACACGTCCGTTGTGAAATATATACGCCGCTCTCGAAATTATATTTCCAAGTAGCGAATCCTCCAACTAATCTCAGACTATATAAATTGTATATATTGTATATATATATATATATATATATACACGAGAGAGGGTCTTGAGTTAATAACGCGGCTCTCTATAGATTGTAGCCGCTATCTGTAACGTAGACTGAGAAAGAAAACTTATTTAGCCAGGGTTAACCGCGTTGGTGCAACCGCTGGTCGTTAATATTGCAGATACAACGAGGACGCTGTTGCGCCACAGGAATAAATATCGAGGCTAAAGTTGCGCGCAACGGTACGCTTACAATATTACTGCGATGTACACAGCAGAGAAAATCTCAAAGGATTTCTAAGAGGCGCACGAGCAGCGAGTATTTACAAAGGCGTTCTATAGTCGGGACGGGTCACTGGTGCAACTTGTTGCCAAAGGCAAGAACCACCAGGACACGCCGATAAGAATCGCGGGAAGCGATATCGAAAGTAAAAGACCAGCTGAGCGCTCGAAGAAGATCCCGGATATATCGTAATCGATTTTCTGCGCGACGAGAGGATATATATATTTCGAGCTGCATTCGCAACAGAGAGGATTAACTCGTTTGGCATCATGTTCGTGTAAATAAAGAAAATTTTTTTTCCTTTAACAAGTACTATTTTTTTTTTATCAAATATTTCCTGAATTTTGAAAAAATTTTTTTTCTGAGAATTTCCCGATTTTTCCGAATAAAAAACACTTCCTAAGAATCTTGCGAACTTTTCTAAAATAGAAAATATTTCTCGTTAATTCCTTGATTCTTCGAGATAAAAATGAGTCCTGGAAAGATCTTTTTCTTTGATTTTTCCACATTGAAAACTTTGTCGAAAACTTCTCCCGACCCTTTAAACAAAGAATTCCTCGAGCATTTTCCGGACATACGTTCGAAAAACTAAATCGTTTTAAAAATAAATTCATGCGGTCGCAGAATCTAAGATCGATGGGCGAGGCGACTATCTTCTTTAAGAAAATGCACGTTGCGGTATCTTCGGAGCTTCTCGACACAATGCGTAGCGCGCACACGGAACTGTGTTATTCACAGAGACCGAGAAAGAGAGAATCTCAGGTCAGTAGCCGAGAAAAAAGGGCAGAAAAGGAAGGAACAAAGAGAGAGAGAGAGATACATTCCTCACTCGCATTTGTTCCTCCTTCGTTCCTCTTCAGCAGAGGAATCGTCCAGATAGTTCGCGTCAGCTGATCGACTGTCGGTGTTACGTTCTTCTGCCTCGATGTTTACGCACATATCTATTTCATGAATATTTCAATTCAAGAGCTTTCCCTTCTTGAGTAACGTATTTCATTATTAATATTCCTTCTTGTTTAACCAAGCAACTTGCGTGCCACGGCGATAATACGGCATTTTAAATCGTTAAGATATAAAGTCGTACATTTTTGCGAGCCACACTTGAGAATCCATATTAAATTTAGATAAACAGTATCTTAACAACTTTCTTCAAATACATTAATATTGCGCGCGAAGAACCCTACGCGATCGATATAATTGCAATTCAATATAACTTCGTGCCACGGATAATGATTGCAATTCAATACACAACTCTGATACTATAATAATAATAATCTACATAATGACAAGTTGCAGTCAACGACAATCGTTGCCATTAAAAGTCACAAAGTGACCTGGCTACTGGAAAGTTTTGTTCGGAGAATCATTGAAGTGAGCCGGCCGTGCGCATTTCAAGTTTCTCAAAGAAGGAATTAAAGCCGAGACGCGGCGCGGTCGGGTGTGCGGTTGAGTAACGTCTTGCGGTGCGGAATAGCAGCAGGAAGCGATAGTCCTCGCGGATGGAGAAGAGGCTTAAATCCTGTTTGGTGGCTCTCGAGAATCCTGCGCTGGAAGTTGGTAGCGCGGCGGCACGGCTCTCGTGGAAGCAACAGTTCGCTCCTCACCCCCTCCTCCTTTCACCCTCCGTTGCCTCCACCCTCTGTCCTCCTTTTGCCACCCTAAACCACACCGCCAATACACAGAGTTTTCTCCAACACCCGCTCTCTCTTCCTCTTTTCTTCTTCCGTTTTATCTTTCTTCTTCTTCTTCTTCTTCGCCGTCCTCTTGTGACGCACGCTTGCATGACTATACTTTGGATGTCTACTAAATTTAGGCTTCTACTTTCCTCCCCCCGTGTTCCTTCCCTGCCGATGGGCTCTTTCTATTCTATCGTCTTTCTTGCACGAACGCACGCCACTATCATCGCGCGACGAAAAAGGGACACGTCCCCAACACTTCAGACGCCACTTTCTTCCCCATACGACGCGGTATGCGAGATTTAGTCTCGCGCGAAAGCACTATACATGCGCTCGTATATGTGTGTATGTGTGTGTGTAAAAATTCTGTCGGGGATGTTTCGGCTATATTTTCCGGCACGTCGTGTCATCGTAAGAAAAAAAATCGTGCTTTACACCGATACTTTATTATTAATAAAAATATTCGTTTTATTGTGCGTGTACGTGTGTGCAAATTACTTTGCGCAGCAAAACTGTAATATATTTCCTTCGGTCAGAAGCAAATAGAATTAAAAATTGCAGACAAGCGAAATGCTTTGTAAACTGTAAGCGAGAGATAAACTGTCAGCGAGGTATAGATTTATCCAAGTTTATTAGTTTTTCTACGTAGCTCGTTCCCTCGCTAAAAAGATTTCAAAGAATATTGTTGCAGCGTTATTATATTGATACATTGTAAACAAGCTCGGGAAGAGAGAGAATATGTACAAGATAACGTTCATATGATACGAAAACACAATGGGCACCGTTAAAATTCAATCGATACTTTTATGACAATTTAATGGCGATCTTTGGACTCTTGTTTCTCTGGAGTAAAAACGAAATCAACGATAAATTAATGCGCAACAATTTTAACGTGATATTCTTCGTTGCGGATGAAAAATTGCGGACGGATTTGCCAATACGTCCGATATTGGTAAATTTTTAATCGACGGGTAATACAAATAGTATCTAATGCTATAAATTAAAAGAGAGAGAGAGAGAGAAGTGGGGAAGAGAAAGAGAGGAGGTATCGATATATTCGTGCATTTTTTAAATAATATGCACGCGTTGCGAAATTAATCGTCTATTGTTTTCACGAGAACAGATATCGCTTCGCAACTACTGATAATTACCTCACACATTAGTCACACAACATATGCGATTAAAAACTCACGTTTCAGGAACTCATCCTGGCGATACGCGCCGTCATACAATTCATTCATCCGAGAAACGAATAAAACGCGACACGAGAATATTTTCATTATCGACGAGTCACCGCGTCCGACACTTGAAGCCAAACCGCGACTAATGATAAACAAATATCCCGATACAACCGGGATTTTAATGAATTCCCGCTTAAAAATGTATATACGACACGCGCGCGATCGGTCCGTTAATGGATTAAAAAGTTTTCGCGCCGCCCGCGATATAATTGTTTCAATTTCCGAGTCAATCGATGATGACACCCGCCGACGATGACGCGTGAGTCGAGAGCGGCGAAAAACAATCCCGGCGCCGATGACAAGAGTGAAAGGAAGAATTATTCGTCGCGAATAAAAAAAAAAAAGCGTCCCGTGTAACGCGCAGAAGTCGTGCAACAATGTAGACACATGCTGCGGTCTCACGACGAGCAGAGAGAGAGAGAGAGAGAGAGAGAGGGAAGCGCAGAAGGTGAAAGAGCAAAGGTGAGGGAGAGGAAGAGAGAGGACGATGGAAACGCTGTAAAACAAAATGTTTCGTTGGGCGCAATTTCCAGCCGCGGTACTGAGTTGCGAAATGCAATAAAAATCGCTTCGTTTCACCCGCACGCTCTCGTTGCCGTCATCCGAGAGAATTTGAAAACGAGCGGAGACGAGCAAGCACGTTTCCTGGTGTTCGGTTCAACACAGGCGCGTGCACGCACCGCGGAATAATACACATCGGATGAAATTAATTATGGTTTGACGAAAGAGGAAAAAAAGAGAGAAACAGAGAAAGAGAGAGAAAGAGAGAGAGATAAAGAGAGGAGCGTCAGCCATCCGGATTTATAAATATATATTTTGTATCAGCGGGACTTTTATCTATCATATTTGCACGTTTTAAGTTTCTTTGTGCTATTCATTTTGGAGTATTATGTTATCATTTCCGCCTAATATTAACATATCATATTTTCGCGTCACGTAACACCGCATTGTGCAAATAAATTATAACTTTTTTCGTGAAAATTTTATAGATTACACAGCGAGAGACATTATTCGTAATATTCCAATTACATGAAGTGTACGTTGCAGATATCAGAATCGCGTGCACAAGAGATTTGCAAAGTGAATTATAACGATGGCAATAATTTAAGAAGAAAAAAAAAGTCTTTGAGATGGACGCTCTTGATCTTCTAATATCTCTTTGTGTCGCTCTTTCACGCTCGTCTTTCTCTGCGATAAGAAACTTATCGCTTTCCACGAAGATGCTAATGCTGGATAAAATAATCGTAATCCTCCTGTTTTCATCTGACATTTCTTCGTAACAATAAAATACTTCTTCGCTTATTGTTCTTAAAATAGAATATCATTTTGCGTGGATCGTAGGAAGATTTATAATAAGCTGTTGCATAGAGTTTTTTTATGGAATAGTTTTTACAAGTGTAAACTTGTGTGAACGTGTGGTAATTTTGTTAATCACGTTGGGATATGATAATTTAGAATGCACAGGATTAATGTTTTGATAGAAATTTATTTTCGCGAAACATTCTGTTTGCGCAAAGACTTTACAGTTAATGTTCGAGAACATCGCCGGGCTAATATCGTAATTCGAGTTGACTTAAGCGATAAAATCTGAGAGATGTTGTGAGCCGCTGCATGCGAGATAAAAAGTCGCTGCAGTGCAACACTCTGACAGTGAAAACTCAGTTGAAAGTGATCTAAGCGGACGGTGTGTTGCAAACGAAAAGAGAGAAGCGGAGAGATAATTTATTTGCGCTAAGAAAATAATTTTCTGTCGCCTTTTACTTCACACAAAGAATTTTTTTTCAGCGCCAATAAAAAACAGTTCGAAATTTCAAGCGCATTTTAATCTACAGCACATATCTACTAGATAAACATAAGATTTTTAAAACGTCACTGAAAATATTGGACTTTCAAAATCACTTTATCTGTTTGTTTAAGAAATTAATTGTGCGAAAAATCTTTTGAAAAGAATTTTTTTTCAGAAAAAAATTGACATTGTATCTAAAATATTGTTGGAATATATTCTCCATCTTATTTTGAAATATATTCTCTATTTTAGCGCACAAAGTAAATCCGACAGAATGGAAAATGTTGTCGTAAAAAAAATTTAGGATGCGCTTTAAGAGAAACGGAGAAAAAAATCCACGGGGGTGAAAGGAAAACGGACAATGACCAACGCCGTGCGTTCGTGCACAGAGAGAGAAGTATTCCTCGGCCGACGACGGTGAGATGAAGATGTGCGCGTCGCACAGATTGCAAAAGAGAAGAGGGTGCGAAGAGGGGAGAGCAGAGCGGGAGAGAACGTCGTGCCAGGCACGGGAAAAACTCTCGTAGCTTCTCTCGTCGTGTGTCTCGGTCGCCGCCACCCCTTGCACGTATCCACTACCCTCTTTTACACTCGTTCGCACGCGTGTGCACACAACCGCGCGCGAGATTCTCCACCCGTTTTCGTCTTTCTCTCTCCTCCCCTTCCGCCCCTCCACGCCCGTTCTCTCACTCTCTCGTTCGCAAACTCCCTCGCCGCGGGGGGGAAAGGACGAAACGCATCAAAGAATCCATCAAATTAAAAACGCAATTATAAAAAAACGTCGTCGCCTCTTTGTCGAAAAGCAAGCCCTCCCTGGGCAACCCCCCGTCTCTTCGTCCCTACTCCGTCTACATGCGCACCCTCTTCGCACGTCGTTGCCGCTATGCTTTCGCAGCAGCAGCAGCAGCAGCAGCAACAGCACGCGTTGACGTGTCGCACGAACCCTTCGCCTCATCCCCATTCCTCTGTACGCACACACGCACACCTCGCAACCCCCTGCCTTGAATACGTACATCCGTCTGGGTTCCTACCCCGAAAAAAAATGTTATCGATCCCCTCGCTCTCTCGCCGCCTCCGCGCGGTCTCAATTATGAAACGCTCCGAAATAGGAGTATCCCCCGTTCTCTCTTCCCGACGCACATATCGTCAAGACGACTGGGTTGGCGGGCCGATGAAAGGCGTCGCATCCCCCCCCTTCCCCATCGCACCCCGACGTCGTCGTCGTTGCACCAACTCTCGATGCACTGCTGCTGCAACTCGCCCCGCTTGTTTCGTGCCAAACTCTCCCTTGGCGTTTTTGGCAAATGAAAATGCGCATTTCCGTTCTGGCAAACACGTAGAGCGAGTTTGAGACTTGTGCGTGCAAAGGTTTCTTTGTGCTGAATCTTACGTCCGCGATACGTCACAAGAAAAACTCCAAAGAAATACTAGACTCTCTCGAGATATTGTTCACTCTGAAGTATATTCAGATTCTTGAAATCTCGTAATAGTTCGGCAGTACGATAGTAACGATAGATATAAAAATATCAAAGATAAAAAAATAAGGTCAATTTTATTACTCGGTTTTTCGTCAAAAAAAAAATCCAATTTCAACAAAAATGTTCGATTTAAGTCCATTTTTTTGTTTTGTTTTCCAAAAATATCTAGTTGGATAGTCGCTAATAACTTGAAAAAGAATTTAAATGTGACAACTTGTGCTGTTTTTTTTAGCGAGAAAAAAGTTCTTTCAAGAAAAATTTTTAGAAGACGATATCGCGCGACTATTATAGCCAGAAGGCGGCAATTCGATACGACCTGCGTATTACTAGGCCCTACTAAAAAATGCAAAGGTGAAAAGCATTACGCATCGATTATTTATGCATATTCGCGGAAACAGTCCGCGGTTCAGTCAGGGTATATATGTGCTGGATTTCCCGCTCGCGGTATCCGAGCGATTCTGTCCCACGAAAAGCCAGAGCTCGCGATAGTTTTTTAGAGCCGAGCGTATCGACGCAATTTGATTATAGTCGCGAATTGATCGAACGACCGACACACGGCGCGAATTTACTCGCGAATGGAAGAGCGTTCGTCTAGAGCTAGAGCCTCGGCTCGGAAGTGTGACAGGTGGTTATTTCGATATCTGCGATAGGACTTGGCATTCTTATGAATAATATTCCGCCGGCGAGTACGGAAATTCCGCTCCCTCCGCCGACGAGAGACGATGCGAAAATGCAGCGCCTATACAGCGAGCGCATTAACCGCGAGCGATCGAATTCGAGCAAGACGCTCGTCCTCGTGCGATACACTTTGAGAGAAGCTTACGTGTGTGTGTGTATATATATATATGTGCGCGAACTTACTAAAAGACTCAGCCCGTCGCTCATGAATAATGCTCTCGCGAGCAACTCTCCGAAGAAGTCGCGAAGTACCGAACGGATATGCGCGGGAGAGAGTATAGAGTCGCATGATGGCTGATTGCGCCGATCGATGCCCGAAGTTCCACAGGTGTCGTGAAAAATATATATGTGCGATCAAATTTTTTATTTTCACCTTTAATCTACATGCTCAAATAAAAACTTATGTACTCTTTCTTTTTCTATGATTCTTTTTTTTTTATCGATAAAAACCACCAACCGCAATTTTTGCGTATAGAAAAAAAAAGATTTGCTAGAACAGCAAAAAATTGATTACTATATATGGCCAGCAAAAAAATTTGCTCAGTCTACTGAGATTTTTGTTTTGCCAACAACACTTTTTGTTGTGCCAAAAAAATGCTTTTTTGTTGATGAAACAAAAATTCGATAAATAAAAAGTTTTGCTCGGTGATAAATTCAAATTAAGTTTAATAGGCGATCCGAGCAATGACACAGGTTGTCCGTGTGTATTAATTTTTTATTCAGTATATAA
>QVNV01003001.1:0-25345 GCA_014825455.1 Pseudomyrmex pallidus
TTTCGACTGGCAGTATTTTCATGATTGCTTGAAGTGACATTTCACTCCAAAAGAGTGAGATCTCACTCCAAAAATTTTAGAGAGTAAGTATATATATTTTGTATTACATGAAAGACATTATTTTTAGTCGACCCGTATTCACGCTCGCGAATTCGTTAGCGTTACTTTTATAATTATTTTTATATAAGAAATTATGTCAATATTAAATGTATATATTTGCACTGAAATAATCTCATAACAGATAAAATCTCTCTTAATGACAATTTACGCATCTTGTTAATTGAACGCACACGCGATAACGAAGATATAAACGAAACCGTGTTTCCCGAGAAACCTGTTTTCAGACAACTTATTTAGTCATTTTGTTGGGAAAGAAGAATTTTGACGCGTAATGAGCACCTCGACGCGACAAAATAATCGTGAGGGTATTTCAACTTTTGCGAGAGTAGCTAAAAGTGTGTACGGCTAAAGTTTTGTCGTTATCGCGATCTCCGCGTAATAAGTCGCTACGCAATTGAGACACGCGAAAGTTCGATCGCATGCGACACGTGAATGCACGTGAACGATTCGATCAAATGACATTATAAGCGGACGATGCGTGTAAATTGCGTGATAATATCGCGAATATGCGAGATACAAATTATTATTGTTTATTGCGCGCGTGCAGAAATAGTAGTTACTGAAAATAATATATTTTCTCGGCTGGAACAGGTTTCCTGCAAACACGACGATTTCTGTATTTTCTCTTCGGTGTCACTTTTTCTTCGAATTTCTTCGGCGGCATTAAACCCATTTCTTTTTTGCATTCCTACAAATAAAAAATGATTTTTCATAGATCTATTTTCACGCAACAACAAATATTCGCGCTTACCTCTATAGCTCTGACGATCGGATAAAGCGGTCTCACACATTTCGATTCTTGTAAAACCTCGTCACCATATTGTAAGATCCTCTGATTCGTTCTTTCAATCGAGGCTTTCATATTCGTGACTTCAGCTTTGACAACGTTTTCTTCGTGCTTCTTCTCCAGTTGTTTTTCCTCCTGATATTAAAATACATATTTAAAAATAATCTAGCTTCTATTATTTGTCTAAATTAAAAAACAAATCTTACAGCGATTTTTTGCAATTCGTCTCTATATTTCAACTTTTGTTGCCACTGTTGCTTGCGCTCGTCCAAATCAGTTTGTTTGTTATATTCGTCTCTCTTAAATCTCTGCATCATCTCCCAGTCCTTCAAAATCTTCTCTTTCTGTTTTCGTTTCTCCTTCACAGCCGCATCTTGAAGCTTGAACTCATCCATAAGGGCGCGCATTGTTTTTTCTCGTTCCTCTCGCGCTTTTCGCTTTTCCGCCTCGGCCGCTTCTTTCTCTTCCACAGCTTTTTCGATCATCTTTTGCTCCTGTTTCTCTCGATCATTAGCATGTTCAATCATTCTATTTTTATATTCTTTCACTAAAAAGAATCAATTAGTAGTCATTTACTTTTAATTCTATCTAGCAATTATATTTCTAAAAGCGTGATCCAACCTATATTCTGCTCTCGCTGCTGTCTCTCCTCTTTTTCCTTCAGCTTTAACGATTTGTGGTACTTTTCTATTCGGTCTTTAGCTTTCCGATAAACTTGTATTACTCGATCCTCAAGCTCCTCCTCACGCTTCAGTTCTAGTTCGAATCGTTTTTTCTCTTCTATTGCTTCTTTGAAAAAATGCTGGAGTTTCTTTTTTTTATTTAATATCTATAGAACGGAAATATGTTACAATTCTTCGTGATAACGTGTATGTTTTGCAATTATTAGACACCACATACGTCTTGCATTTCTTTTTCCTTCATCAGTTGCATGTCTCGAGCCATATCTCTCTGTTCTAGTTTTTCAGCCTTCAATTCTTCCGCAGTTTTCTGTTTCTTGTCCTCTTCATTCTCTTCGATTCTGATTTATGATTAATAAACTAATTAGCACATTCGCTTCGGATAATTTTCACTTTCGAGACGATATATCTCGCCATCCGAAGCAAATATACTAACACTGAGCTTTCTCTCGCGGTCAAACATCTTTATAATCTCGTTCTCTCATATCTTGTATTTTTTATATTAATAATTTATTTAAAAAATCGATATTCACCGTTTCTTTAGTTTCATCCCGTAATCTCTAGTCTTCCTCGCTTGCTCATCCGCTTCCTGCTTTTTCTGCTCCTCGTATTGCGCGACGTTAGTTTTAATCGAATTAGCATATTCCGCATCCAGTTCCTTGTCCATCGCTCTAATAGTCTTCTGGAGCGCTACTTGCGCGTCGAGTTCCCGAAGACACTGATGAAAATCACGAAGAAAAGGACTAGTTTGAGTTTAATTAACGACGAGTCTGATTCAGGAATTACACGAACGATTTTCTCACGAAGAAAATACCTCGGAGACGAGGAGAGCGCGATTAATTCGCCGACACAACGGTTTCTTCTGCAGGAGCAACTTCCGCGCTTGCTGCACCACCTCTGCACGCTCCGTCGCTTTCTTCTTCGCCATTTCTTTCACGAACATTTCCCTTTCCTCCTCATCCTTACGCTTCTTTGACAACAGCTCTTCCTTTTTCCTCGCTTTAATATTCTGTATTATCGAGTTTGCTTGTTAATTTTATTATTAATTAGAGATAGAACAAGATCTTTAAGTTTTTAAGAGCGCGTTGAAAACGGAACAGAAACGTACTTCTATTTTGGTATCCCACGTTTTACTTTTTTCATAAGTCGCTTTTTTCAACGCCGCAAGTTTCGCAGCTTGCTGTTCTTGTTGTGCCGCTATTCGATCCTCTTCCGTGACACAATCCACGAACCGTTGATAAGTGCTTTTCGGCATTATTAACGCCTGAGTTCTTTCGGACGGCTGAAAAGGGCGCATTTAAACTTTTGTTGTGAAGTTGAGACGCGAGAAATACTTAAATTTCTCCAAGCAATATCTTTAATAAAATTTTCGAACAATGCAAAAATTACTCACTTTAGTATTTTCGAACGTTTGTCCGGGTTTGAAAAGATATGTTGCACGCATTTCCGGCTGATGTATCTTCTTTTGCACCATCGTGCAGGGCGCGGAGAAATTGTAATAATTTAAACACAAGTAGAGCAAAAAACGATTCTCGATATATATGTATGAATAGAGAATTCTGTCGAGAAACGTTACTGCAGTAATTTAATGACTGGAAGCTTTACACAGTACCGGTGGTTGACATAGAAACCAAATAAAAGCGATCAATGCGCGTATGGCTCAGAAGAACGTGAATCTAAAAGAGCGTGTGTTTTACGCTCCATCACGTTTAGAAAACTAATAATAAATGAAAGATTCATGGAACCTTGTGCATATAAAAACCATTTGATGTACAATTGTTGTCCAATGTATTAATGTATTAATGTATCTAATTGTTTTAATTAATCAAGAGACAGAGTCATGATCTGTCAAATCTTAACGCTGTTTTATGAATAAGCGCGCTGTAAATTAATTTTATATTTTCACGCACGCATATAATCTCTCGAGTCGAAAATACATTTAAATATTATATCTATCGATTATCGCACGAGCACGAGACAACTTGACTTTATCGTCAGATACGAATTGTCGTTATCGGCGGACACGACATTATCAACGGTGCGCGTTTGTCGTAGTTTCGAAGGCGCGTCACAAGATGACGGCGGAGCGTGATCGTGCACCTGTAGTGACAGCACGTGCTACAGCTGAGTGGCGGTTCATAGAGGAGTGGAGAAAAGTGAGTATAAAACCAAGTGAATTTTACGTTTTTATCACGGATGTTCGTCGATCATCCAGTCGGAACACTTCGAGGGACGCTCCCCGAAAGCGAGAACGTCAACAATCGGGTATTCTATTTCGAAATGCGCAACGCTGTTCGCGCGCGGATCCGACGTTCTACCATAACAGTCCCTGCGGATCGACATACTTAACCTTGACTGCCGTCCCTCGCGATAGCCGATAATGATCGTCCGCTGACTTCTGTGTACGTTTTACAAGGTATTTCCGAGACGAGTTCGTGCGCACGATTTAATGAAACAACGGGACGGTCGAGCGTCGAGACGCCCTCGCAATCCCGATGACGCTAACCTAAATTTCGTTGCAACGATCGGTCCCCCCGGTGGAATTCGAAGAATTACGGCGATTAAAAATCGGAACGTTACAACGCGACGCTTCATCGAAGCGATCCCGATTCTTCATAAATTTTGAGGGAGGTTACGATTGTTTGTGATCGGGTTTCAGAAACTCTCGCAAGTCGACATCGACGACAACTTCATTGGTTTGTTTTGCTTTCTGTGGCGCGCTTTCCGGATACGCGCGCAAATTTCGGCGCGCGCGCGCAATGGCGCCGCCATTCGGAGGTCATTGCACCAAGAGCGAACGACAGGACGAGAGATTAATAAGTACATATCGACAAATTCACACGGATGATAATTCGCGGGTGTTTAATCGAGTGAATTGCTGCACGGTGATTCGACGATACGCTAACCTTTCGCGCTTCTGTGTTTTCCCCGGAGTTCGCGAACAAACACACATTCGAAGCCGGACTCGGACGTGAAAGTGTAATCGCGTGTTCATATCAGATTGAATCGCTTCAAAACTTCCGCTGATATGACCTGGCATTGCGATTAATTGCTACGCCACACGAAGCTATCGAATTTCGCGATCGGATTTCAAATTCCGAAACGTGATTATTACAACCTGAAATGTTAATCTCGAACGCGCTTCGATTTCAACTAGCATTTGACCGAAAATAGTCGGAAGGTAAGAAAATGTAAAATGTACGTGCGATTATATTTTTACGTTATTAAAAAAAAAACGATATCTCTGACGTATTACTTGCAAAAACGCGGTGCGCGAGAATAAAGACGACTACAGAAACTCGATTGTTTTGATTGCAAATGCGTAGGTATACATTTCCGTGGGTTTCTGCGTATGAATGTGTATCGTTATTCAAGCATGTCGAAGCGTGAATTCTGTGTGTAATGCGAATATACGTCAATCCTTTGCATTCAAAATTTCCGCGATTGCAACATACCGAGTGATTAAAAAAAAACTAGACTTTTTGCTCTCATTAAGAAATGCGCATTTGCAAGTAGCATTTGCAAAGTATTAATTAAAATTTACATAAGATCTTTAACGTGCAAATATATCAAAATGGATTTGTTGAAACTGGCGGCGTATATTGTAATCGTGTAAGGTCGGGCGTAGGTCACGCGGCTTTGTAATGGTTAAGTATATTACATATTTCGTTCAGACGGTTAACACGCACGTAACGTATGTTTTTAGGTGGGACAAACAAAGTTGGCAGGGAAGGAATGAGCAGCAGAGAGTTCGAGAAGGTGCATTAGGGTGCATTAGGGTGAGTGCCATCCCCAAGTATATATTTGCTTAATCTTCATTTCTAACTTCGTGCCGCTTCCACGAAAGCACTTGTATTTAAGATGTTAACTTTTCTCGGAAAAAAAAAAAAATAATCGAGCACTCCTTCCGTGCTTAGTGTCAACAAGTTGTTTTAGACAATCTTTGACCGCCTTATCGATTTTCCGATATGTTGAGTCATGGTTTTTCCTGTATTACATACATAACATTGCTTATTTTACGTCTTGGAAACATCTGGAAAAGAAACAGTAGCTTGTGTCTTCATACTTTTAAATATCGACTATGTGATATATAAATTTCCTTAAGTAAAGTCTGATGTCATTAAATATTAATAGAGAAATCGCGCAGAGAAAAAGAAATTACAGAACACGAGTCTATTTTAGTCAGAAATTTAGATTTTTTAGACTAATCTACACTATGTAGGTAGGTAGCGAAAGAAATGATGTGTTGTTGATATGAAACATGTGTTGTTTATTAAAAATCTAGTGTTATTTTCTACGCCTACTACAGTAAATATCACAGGTACACGTTTCTCTATCACAAGATTCTCCGCTTGGTCTTTTTTATACATATATATATATTTATTTTGCGTTGCGCGGTATGAAAAGACGGACGCATGCTCGTTCGTTCGGAATTTACCGAAGTCGATAGTCGCCTCGAGAGATCATCCGCTGTTGTTTGTCGTTGTCCGGTGTTTGTGTCCGACCGGTAGAGAGACTCATACAACAACGTTATATCGGCGAATAAAAAAAAACATCATCGATAAAAGTATGAAATAAACAATAGAAAAACATCTAACTCTGTTCAAGTAAATTAAAGCTTCAGCCGTGCGCGCGGCCGCAAAAAACTACGTATCGAGATCCCAGTGCCTCGCGATCGTGGAACGTTGCTGGAGATGGCGGCCCGAAGGTTGACGGAACATGATGTTCGTTGTCGGCGCGTCGGCGGTTCGTGCGTTCTTGAGCAAATGAAACACTCTGAAATTGCTTCTTCGTGCCGCGCAGGTAGAACCTCTCGTTCATATCCTTGTTTTCCCAATCGTGGCATTTCGTTCCGGTCACGTAACGGATCACAGACGAGATTGCAACACCGGCTGCCGGATCCTTCGAATAACTTTTTCAAAGAATCTCCCTTTCGCCGGTTCCCGATAATTTTTCCGGGCTTTCGTCCGTTTACCAGGGTCGCCAGATAGGCTCGTTGGGTTTAGCCACTTGCAGAAGACCTTGGTGGCTCTGGGAGACGGCTTCGATGTCGGTTCGCACCGGGGATGGTTGGCTAGACGCTGGTGTCAAAGGCATCGAGTAATCGTCAGAACTGAGCTCGCTGGAAGACGACGGCGAAGATTGCGGCGCGGTTACGTGGATGGTCAGCGGTCCGGTCTTGTCCATGGAATTGAGTTTGTGGCCGAGATGTGTCATCAATTTAGTACCCAGGGCGACGTCGACTCCGGGAGTCGCCGCGAGACAGCGACTCACCTCGTTTGCGCAGTGCGTGTAACCGGCGCGGAAGCGATCAGCATCGATTACCGGATTTGCCGACAGACGTTGCTGACGCTGAAGCTTGTGCAAGTGACGCACTGTCAGCTCCAGAATGTCCGCCTTCTCCAGTTTCGCCACGTTCTCGCCGTCGCCGGCCAATGCGGTCACCATCAGATCCTTGAGCTCGTCCAGGCAACGATTAATGCGCGCTCGACGTTTGCGCTCCAGCATCGGCTTCATTACCTACGAATCGAGAAAAAAAAATCATTATAGTTATAACGTTGCTGAACGATTGATGAGAGTTTCGATATTCTCACGGAGAAAAACCTAGAGATTTAATGCTCGATCGTTTGTTCGATTTTATGTAAATAGAAAGAGGCAACACAAACTTGTAAATTAATTCGAAATCTACGATTAGGTAATCGAGGCACTGGCGATAAAATATTACGGTGACACTTACCTTCCGGTATTGATACGTTCTAGAGATCGGCTGCTCTTGCCCGTCGACCATGATGAGCTGCTCGTGCATCTGCATGCTTAATCCTTTTTTTTTTCGAGGAAATTTGTCGCGAGGGCACAAAGTCAAAAAAACTTTCACTCGACAAACTTAATTCGATCGCAAACGCGACCTCCGCGTGTTCTTATCACACCGGTTCGTCGAACTTTGATATCGTCGCTGCAATTGCGAGTCACTGGCGATTGGCGGTAGGAAACGTGCGTGTATCTGGATAAAACACGTAAGTCTCCAGCACGACCCTCGAGTGAACACGAACTGAGTGTGATTGTAGTTGCGGTCGGGCGAGGCTGCCGCTTATATAGGCAAGGGCCCGGTGGTGGACGGGGCGACGGGAAGGATACGATGGGCCGTATAGTGGGGACCAGGCCTTCCGTGGGAACGGTCCGTAGAGCTTGGTTCCCAAGCAAGCACACCACCTGTAAGCGGCAGCTGCCAGACACGCGCCCACACCAAGCCATCGTCACCGTTCCTTGCATCCTTGTTGCACCTAGTCGCGCCGCGAAGTCGATGCTCCCTACCCTCGGATGATCGTCGAGTGGTCGTGCTACGGTATGCACGGCTCGTAATCGTCGCGTTCCTCTTCTTCTCTCACTCTCTCCGTTCATCTCTCGTCGTATCTCGTTCTCGCCTCCATTTCTCTCTCTTTCTCTCTCTCTCTCATTCGCACGTATTTCCACGCGCTCATACGGAAGGACTAGATTTCGCGACCGACTACTTGTTCTCCTCTCCTTGTCTCGGGGCAAAATAGAAAGAGATACGCCTGTGAGAGACGCAGCTCCTTCCGCCAATCGCCGCGGCTTCCATGCTCTCGCGTTGGATCTTCTTATCGAGATCCCGCGCCTCCACCTCCTTCTACTCATCGTTCTCGCCATTCTCTCTTTCTCGCCTCTTTGCTTCTGGTTCTCCCGCTTCGCCGCGCCGAGGAGCGTGCTCGGCACAAGTCCGACTTCTGCTCTCTCGTGATTGCAATCCTACCAGCTACACGATGTTGTATGCGTGTATTTGTTACCGTCCGGTCCGCCACGGAATGGCACCGCGACCAATGGTGGCGCGATTGATCGATCGTTTTACGTGTATTAACGCGGAGGAGCGTGGGGGGAAGAAGATTGCGAACGAGCTTGATAAAGAGTCATTGCTGCAAAAGGGTATGACAAATCGGTCGTCAGGTCGATCGTATATACGGTAAAAGCGAAACGCTGATAATTAATTTTCATTCTGGCGCCATGCCGATTTCGGTCTTCGTTTCCGAACAGCGGGCGCGCTTCTACGAATATCAGGTATTGCGACGACTAGTGAACGGGATTCGCGGAGCGAATCGGATCTTAATATAATAAACTCGCTCTCGCTAACTCGCGGCACTTTATTTTACTGACAATTGCAGCTGCTGGGAAACAATTACCCTTATGTTGTGTAGATATTCTAGGCTGCAAACTGACTTTCGAACTCTCTTTCCGAGGAGAGACGAGATTACATCGTTTCATTTATCACAAACGTTAATATATGACAGTTCAATATCGCGTATACATTGCGAACGTGACTCCATTATCGGCGGCGTGCGTTATTTTAGTGCAGCAACAACATAGGTACAATTACGTAGAAGAGCAAGATAAAGAGAAATAAAAAGCTCGAAAATTTTTCGCATATAATTGATACCGTGCGTGTTAAGAATATACAGCAAAGCACGCAATGTTAATAGCCGAGAAAAGTGGCACGATAACACAGGGTCTATAGGTATACAAACGAACACGCGAAAAATCAAATCTCTTGGCGTTTCGGTTTTATTGTTATTACACCGTCCGTGAATTCCTCAACGGCGAGAGCTCGGCGCGATATTTCACCGGGAGGCCTCGATTACGGGGCATAATTATCGGGTGCATCGATAGTAATTACACGAAGTTAAGGAGTAAAAAGTCTCGGGACGGATATTTAAAAACGTTCCCGTCAAAACGGGACGGCGCGAGAGATGCGCTCTCTCGTTCGCGCTCCGACCGGGTAACCTATCGCGAAAATTGGCCGAAAAGTGGGCCTTCTTCTGTTGGTCTGGCGCGGCTTTAATTTCGCAGAGATGTTCGTAAAAAAAAAAAAAAAAACTACGTCCTCCCGCTTCGGATAGTCATCGCGCGAAACGAGTATCTCGGACGCGAACGCTCTGCGCGCGTCTCCTCCATGCACTTCGAGATACTAATTTCGGCGAGCCACTGAATTATATCCTACGCGGCCATACGCGTCTCTCCTCCGGTTGCCCTTGTGTCTCTTTCTCCTTTTTTCTGCCCTTCGTCCGTTCGTTTTTCCTTCCACGTCCTCCGTCTTCCTGTGCCCGACCGACCACTTCGCTTATTTCGCGACCGGATACTTAAACGTCGTTCGCACCGAATAATTACGTACGCTCGTTTCGTGCTTCTTTCCCCTCTCTCTCTCTCTTTCTCTCTCTTTCTCTCTCTTTCTCTCTTTTCATTATCCTTATGCTCCTGCGACCCTACGCTATTTTCTTATTTTTCCTTTTTCGTCCACTTCGTCATCTTGTTTTTCTTTTTCTTGTTCTTCCTCTCCGCGCACTGCTTACGTCTCTTTTCGCTACCGCGATTTCTTACGAAGCTTCCTGCTCCGTCTCTTTCTTTTTTTCCTCACTTTCTACGTACATTTTCTTCTCTCTATCTTCTCTATTTTCTCTCGGCATTTACCCTTCTTCGTGTATCGGCCAATTGCGCGTGTCGTTAACGAGTGGCGGTACTTCGATAGAACCCAACGCGATCGCGAGATAACCGCGCTCGTAATTCGTTTCCTGTTTCACCCCGTTCCCGCCGCGACTCAGATCAGATCTTCTCGTCTCCGCGCGATCTCGTGGGACCTAATTAGCGATGTTGCGGGGACTTAAGTGACTGTGAGGCGCTGCGTGATGTAGATGTAACCACGAAAGCCGGGCGCGTTCAGTGAAAGTGAACCGAATGTGAGTCTCGAGAGAATTGGCTGATGACACACGAGAATTTCTTTGTTATTTTTTTAGCATCGTATTGTAGAACACAAGTTAATTTGTTAAAAAATATTTTCGCTTTACGTTAAAAAAAAAAATTAAAATATTAATTCTCATAACAATAAAAAATTTTAGTTTTTTGAAATAATGTTGTACACGTTGCGATATTTTGAAACATTAAATTCACATATTTGATAAAATACGATACAAAGACAATTAAATTTGCAATATCGATTGTTTTACATATCGTATTGTTCTGTAACAAAGCTTCGTACAGAGATATCATTATGCAAAGTTACATCAAAATAGCGTGTTGTAATCGGAAGTTTCGCCTAATGGTCCTGTTGGTATAATGTGCTCTTGCACGTGTAACCAAGTGCACTTTCTACACGTACATCTCCCATTACATCATTTGTCGAGAGTTTAGCGGTGAATTAGTCGAAAGTCAACTTTCAGGCAAACTAAATTTCTAAATTAAAATTTACAGTTTTTTTTTCGAAGAAATGCTATTAACATTAGTTATCGTTAGTTGCAAAAGACTTGCACATGTGAGCTATATGAAAAATAATTCAATTCTAAAAATAACTTAAGAAAAAATTCCAATACAAATAGATAGAAATAAAAGATGATGCAAGTGTTTCTTGTACATATTTGTTTTTGATATCAGTGTTTCTTCTTCTTTCTCTCACTCAAATATTTATTATTTTCGTAGACACAGGAATTTTATCTTAATTTCTTAAAAATATTAGATGTTTTTTTTATCAAAAACTTTTAAAGATTTATGGAAACTTAATATATCTAAATTATTAAGTTTGTCGCAGTAAGATAGCGAGTGAATTAGTTACAAAGTTAGATTTATAGAGATTTTTCTACGTCGGTAGATTACTAGTAAATGCTGCATTTGTGACGTTAGTCAATGTCGGACAAATGAAATGATACAGTTCAAAGAACACTTTTAATATAATGCCACGTGCCGTCTTCGCTTAAGGTCAGTTTTCTACTGCGTTTCATTATACATTAGTTTTTTATACGCAAACGTTTTGTACGCACATGTGCATATTATGTCTCGAAATTCTCGAGTATGTCGGTGAACAATGATTGATTCTATAAATTGACTCATGCTCGGCGCCCTTCACACGTGTTGTGGCACGTGACACGCGAGACTAAATGGAAATATCAACGGAAGCAATAAGAACATATAGCCAATAAAAAAACAACTTGCTGTTTTGTCTTGCAAACAATATTATTTATTATTAAAATATACACGCGTGGCGTGTATTTTGTCTTAAATTTTATTTTATTTGTATTTTTTCGTGAAACAGTAGCAACGAAAAATATGTATATTGAACTTTTGACATCGACGCGGCTTTAGATCTCGTGTATATTAATCTTTTATAATAACGCTTCAGTCACGCAACTAATTATTATTAGCACACGTTGTGCCGCCATCATTGCAACAACACAACGTCGTCGATCCGCCATATGTGGCGGCGCACGAATTTTCTCACACTCTTGAGTCGCGAGGTTTTTACTTTCCCAGGTTCTCTCTTCGGTCACAGAGAGCCATCATGTAATGCACACACGCGTATGAAATCGTGCGATCGCGTGCCTTGTAGAGAGAGAGAGAGAGACTTATTAGTTAAGTGCATCAGCTGTTCGTGAACATATGTCGCGAGTCGTTTGGCTCGTGCCAACGAAATCGTAATCTTCCCCCCCATGACCCTCGTTATATCGTCGGGGTGTCAACCACCCCTCGTAATGTCTATTCGCACGCGTCAACTCGCGCACGCGCGTATAAAACTTCGAAGAAGCCGAAGGTAAGGGTCAACATCAGGGACACCGACAGTAGGACGTTCCCAATAATGAAGTCGGTCGTGTTTTCGTGAGAACTTGGCTTATTTATCCCCGACAAATTGGTCGGTTGTTTGGTTCCATGCCGGTGCGCGTGGCGACGAACGAGGGGTTGTTCCGTGCGCGCGATATGGATAATTGAATTGGTCATTTTGCAAACCAGACAGTAGTAGTCTAATTCTCGTAAATTGCGGTAAATGTCAATATGGATTACCTTTGATAATTTGTCATTGTGGGTTTTATTTATAAAAACAAAATACACACATTTTTCTCATAAAAAACCAAATGGTGATATAAAAATCTCACACAAATATGTAATACATATTTAAAACAAGAAAGATATCTGAAGCAATTTTAGTAGAGGCTTCAAAAGTTATTTGGCTTGAATTATCATAAATAAACGATATATGTAAGTATATTTTTTCAAGTACGTTTCATCTAGATCGTACTTCATCGCATGTAATTATAGCTCGCGACATGACACAAACGAACTTCTGACCTACTGAGCGCGAGTAAAGTATAACCGCGAAGACGTATAAGAAGCAACGACAGCAAAAGAAAGAGAAGAAGAGCGAGAACGGAACATTCTCACGGAACGTCGTCAGGGTTTCACCTGGCGTCGCGCGCGTGTGTGTGCACTTCGCCCTATTTAAATGACATTTCCATCACCCCAATTTCTCTTTCTCTTTCTTTCAACGGCACTCCCTGCGTGGCACGTGCTCACAATGTGTGGCACACGCTGACGTTACTTCCGTGTGCGCGGTCTTTCACGGCGATATCCGGTAGAACCTGAAATCGACCGGCTTCCCGTGACCTTTCGCGAATTCGTGACGCGACTCTCGTTCTTCGCGAGAAACTGGAATAGCTTTACAGCCGGTTTCAAGTTAATCTCGCATGTGGATCGATAGAATTTTGAAGAACAATCTTAAGTCACTATAGTGTGAAAAAAACTGTTTAACAAACGAGACCGCGCAATTATGTTGACACGTGCGCGATATCGAGGAATAATGCAACCTTCACCATCCGTCGTCCACGTGCTCGATACACGTCGCTTGCTCATTTATAGATTATCGCGTGTCATTTAATGTTTCTGTCAATATATAAAACAGTAGCTATTCCGAAGTCTCCGAAAACTAAGTATTAATAGGTTAGAATTTTCAACTTGAGAATTATTTCTACATCTAATAAAAAAATGGTTTTTACATATGTCTTATTATAATTAAGTTTATTTAATTATGACAACCGAACTTTCATATACATTCTAATAAAACGCGCAATTTTAAACGCATCGAAGACGTCGGTGCCGAAAGCGTGAAAAGGTTTTGTGCGCGGTGGTCCGAAATCGATTTAAGAAGTCTGTCTCGGATTCTTTCGGAGCCAGCCGGTCGTCGGTTGTCGGGCACACCGATAGGACCTCGAAGGCGCCCTTTGTGGGCCGTCTCGAGGCCCCAAGATTGCGCACGTGCTCAGCTTTCCCACGCATATTGCACGCAGCCGGCCTGCGCTCGAAAGGGAGAGGACACCGAGACGGGAAAAGGATGAGGCACGCCTTGGGACCCCATTGTGTCGAGCACGGGCCCTGAAACAGTGGAAATTAAAGGTCTCTACGTCCACGAATCCCGATCGCGCAGCAAAATGGCAACGCGTGCACTAGCATGCGTGAGGGTAGATCGTAACTATGCGTAAACAATCCACTTGCGTAAACATTTAATCGCGGTTCAACGGGACACTGTTTTTTTCCGCGACTAATGATGCGGAACGAAACAAACGCTCGTTGACGATAAAAGGTGAAACGCGCGACACAAATTGCGAGCGTAATAATGACGATGCAAGTACTAGTATAGTCGCCGGGTCGATATTAGATTTACAAATCGATGAAAATGTAAATTTACATTTAGTTTTTGTCGAATGATTATTTGAAATAAGGAATTTTCTCAGTTTATTTGTTCGTTTCTTTTTCTTATCTTTCTCTTTTATGTCACTTTAATAATTCGATGTGTTTGAGACTCTAGTATTTATTGTACTTGTGACTTTTAGTATATTCAGTATCTATGGCCATGTGTTTTTCTTGTGTGTCATTTCGATTTAATATTAAATATGCGAAAGAATGAGAGAGAAAGAGAGATATTTTTCGTTAAAAGTGAAACAACGGAAATTCCTTTAACGACGCATCTTTTAGCAATGCAATCTTATAACAGAAAATATATATGTATATACATAACAGAAGTTGAGTGTGTCCTCTCGGGTGTAACAGGATGTAAGCATTATGAAGATAAGAATCCTGAAGTTCTAATGTTACTGACTCAGCGTTCTTAACCTTTTTTTTTTTTTAAATGAGGTAGACCTTTACGAAGAAATCGATAAGATGACTAGTTGGATTTTTTTACGCATGTTCAGCGAACGTTGTGTTCTTAAAACTTTGCACGTCACATAATTATCTCCTTCATCCTCTGATGAGGTCCTCCTCGGAATAGGCTTTCTTTTTCATTTTGTTTTCTCTCGTAATAATGTGAAGTAAACAAGAGTGATAGTCGATCGTGAGTACCTTATTTCAAATTATTTTGAAACTTTGAAGCACGACACGAATGAGTAATTTTAATGAACTTGTACTTTAAACGAGGTTTTGCAATAATTTTTACAACGAATTTTTTCCGATACAGAGACTGTCCGTGACATCAGTCTATATTTAAAAATGTGACACAAGTCAAGTGATAAATATTAATACAAAAATATTTATTCAACAAGAAGAAACACGTGTTTTGTTGATAGAAAGATTCTTAATACTTCAGACAAAAAACTATAACATATTTTTTAACTTGATTATTTACATTTTAATTAGCGCAATTATATTTATCTATTGTTTTAATTGATATATATTTATGTACAAAATGTTTTCCCAAAATATTCTGAGAAAAAGCGTTTTATTCTTATATAACTTTAATTATTTTTTTACGTCAAATGTAATCAAGTTTTGGTCTGTTATTCGAGTTTGTAAAGCCAATTGGTCGCATCTTCCAGTTGTTTCGTACAAGTTTTCTCGGTTCATCGGCTGGCACACTTTGCGTTAAGCCGTAAACTTATTCTTCTTGACTTCCGTCGTCGTGACACTTCTTTTTTCGCACGCGCGCGCGAAAATGGTGATTGAAACAGTAGTTCTTTGCAAGCGAGAAAGAACACACGCTCGTGATTTCGCTTTTAATCGTAAAGCCGGAAGCCCTCGTTAAGACGCATCAGTTAATTGGTCCTCTGTGCCTCGGTCATCGAGCAGAAATATGTACCTGTTTCGACCGCGATGCGGGGGCCCGCGGACCCCGCTCCGCGCTCATACGAGCGCGCATATACACGCGCGCATAATATATCCGCACGAATGAATGACGCTGCCGGGAGGGAGAGAGGGACGAGCGGGAAGAGGAGATGGTGGACGAATGGATGGACGGATACGGAGGAGAGAAGAGCAGGCGTATCTCTCTCGTTCCCGAGATCTAACTACCACCTGCCTCATTTTCCCACGAGCCTCGAGCAAACCTCTCGAATACCGATGAGATAGACGAGGACGAATCGCTCACCGGTGAGACGAGGAGAAGCCGAGCGCCGCGGCACGACGTGCGACGAGGACGAAGAGATGGTGGTCTCTTCTCTTGTAAAACCAGGAACGAGAGATATAGTCCTGGGATATGGTCTTATCGAACGTGTGTGTGCGCGAACGCGCGGGGGCGCGGGGGCGCGGGGAAAGGGAAGATCTTGAAACGTCGGGCAGGTAGAACACGTGCTGGCACGAGATGAGTCAGACGCGCGGGAAGATATCGGGAGTTATTCTTTCTCTCTTTCTCTCTTTCTCTCTCTCTCTCTCTCTCTCTCTCTGTCTTATTTATAAGAATCTCTTTTTTCTATACTCTGCCTACGCGCTTATGCTAATTAGTTAACGAATCTTGTCACTTACGATGAAGTAAAAGATACTAAAAATATTTCGAAAATTGTTTATCGATATTATGTGATGGTAGTATTATATATACATGTATATCGCAAAGTTACACGTGCAACGATGCAAAGAATGCGATTTTGGTAATTGCGTGTCATGTGTATCCCATACTTTATTACGCAAATACGCCGATGTGAATACGCGCAAACGTGACGAGCAATGAAATATTCTCATGTAGATTTCAAAGAGATAATACACTGTAATGTTTTCTTTTTTCTTTCTCTCTCTCGTAAACTCGTCAATTTCAAAATTATGAGCCCGCAAGGGATCGGTTCGGTACGCTAAAAAGAATTTCAGTTTATCTTATTGAGCACAACAGTTCCTTCTGACATGTTGTTATTTTCCGAAACGTCATGTTAACAATTTTGCATTGGTATGTTTACAGACTTAATAATACTTACATATTGGAAGATTGCCAACTTTTGTCAGGCATTTAATTTGCATGACTCGAACTTCAATTTTTAATACGTTTTGTACGTGGGAAAATAATGCAATAGAGTTTTGAATTTCTCACAGTTAGAATTTAAGGGAAATAAGATCTTTGTGAGTGAGAGAAGAGACACGTCCGACACGTGTCTACCACATCTTACGGATTAGACAAACTTTTCACGGATTAGTCGCGATATGCCTTCTATCAAAATCTGTCACGTCACAGTTTCTTTTCTTAACTCTTTCACGGCTTATCTGATCGGACCATGTGACTTCAAAATTAGATTATCCTCGATTTATTAAGATCTTTGTTTCGTCAGCCGTGTTGTTTCAACACGTGGGAAGTTTCATATTTTTTTACTTTCCGTAATTACAGAAGAGGAAAGAATTTTTATTAATATTTAATACATCGCTTATTAGTATTGCGTGAGTTAAAGGAACGACTTCAGGTTTTATAACTTCAGGTTTCTGAAAAACATTTTTTGCATACTCGCGTACATCGATCCCCTCGATCGTTTCGCTTGATTGCCCCGCTCGACAGTTGTTTTTTAACCGAAACAGTATAATTTTCGGTGATTTAACGGGCTTTTCTTGCGTGGAGACAAGAGCAAGACACTTAATTCGGCGTCACGAAAGACGTGTCGCGGTGTATGTCGCGGAAGAAAATTTCTTCGAGCGAGAAGCGCCAGACACGCGAGGCTAAAGCGTCGTTGTTGAAACCGCTCCGAAGAAAGGGAGATCCGGCCATTAAAGCGATGTCGATAATTGAATAGGACGTTGTGTGGAGGCTCTCCTCGACAGTGTGTTCTTTTATGCCGATCGATGTCGAAGATCGCAGGCAGTTTGAGGCTACGCGAGAGAAACGATTGCGAAGTCGGATCGCATGGCCCGGTATCCGCATATCTCCGTCTTTTCGTCGCTCGCATCACTTATATCTCTCGGACAGGTTTTAATTTATGCAAGGAATTTTATGAAGAGATGTATATATGTATCTCAGTGTGGTGTTTATGTGTCTTCGTATTCCCGACTCCGGCTTGGTGGATGTTGCCTTCATATGCATATAGCGATCGCGTTGCTGAGCAAATATTCATCGACTGATTCTTATCTTACGCGATTATGCTATTTTATCGCACTTCATATATAAGTTATTGCCTTTGGGGATCGGATAACACAAAATTTATTTCAATCAAAGTCGAGATCTCTTTCGTGATAGTTGAAAAAAAGTGGAAATTTATATCTAAATTCGCACAGAAACGCACTACTATAATATATTACATGTGAATCTATAAAGATTTTCATCTCATCTCTCTTGTATATTTCGCGCCTTAATCGCGGTATTTATTCAATAAAAAGAAATTACACACGCGGCGATAAATCGGAAGTAAATTAACGCTCTAGTAGTCCCGGAGCGTGGTAAACGAAATTACAGCCGCGGCGTGGCGAAACATTCGTTTCCATTCGAAATCTAATTTACCCCTTCGTGATATCCGCAATTATTTATCAAGGTCGTTATTTTCAGACCGCGCTATTTTCAGAACGCGCGCGATCGTTAAGATTTAAACACGGAGAAAAGAGGAAATCTGACGGCGATTAATTGTTCCGCACACGCCATGCTAATTATTCCCATAGATATGGAATCGAGAACTCGTCCCGATAGGCCGGTTATCCTGGGTAAAATTCGATTTTTCGTCGCCGCACGTGTGACTTTGCGCCGCAATCTGAAAAGAGACAGTGAATCTCTCTCTAAGTCGAGATAACTTAATTCACGCCGCGGATTACCAAGGTGTTCGTACGGTGCTAATACGCAACGCGCGTCGCTTCCTGCGGCTTCGACCTAACGCGGTCTTCGATCGATACAGATCGCATTGCTCGAAGGCATTCTCTTGTACTCGCGAAGAACCGGTTGAGCACATTGACGACTTGTGGCATCGATACGTAACATTCGATACCTGGATAATGTATCGCGAGATCGCAAAGCGATCTCACAATCGCGTTAGATTCAGATTGTTTTAACATTTTTTTACTTGCAAAATTATATTAGAAATAGAAATATTTGTTGAGGTAAGACTTTTTGTGAATACTGCATTTTACATTGTGAACATTGCATATTTTTTTTAAATAGAATTAATTGTGAAGAGAAATAATTGAGACGATCACGTCGCAATAATGTCAATGATGAATCTAGTGCGTACGGGGAATCACAAATTCATTTGAATCCGAAAAAAGATTCTGACGTTATTAATAGTAATCGCTTATTTTTGTCGTCCTCTCTCTCGACGCGCTTCGCCCATATGGCGGCACGCCACGGGCAACGATAGTATATTCCATAAGCGGCTCGCCACAAAGCGCCATTCACGATTCCGCATTTGTCTCTCGTGTGAACCGTGCCTCGGAAGGGATCCGGTCGACGTCGTCATCGTCGTCGCGTTCCTCTTGAAGATTTGACGCACGTGTTATCGGCGTCTTTTAAAACACCCGAGTTCTCTCTTTCGAGTGCCACAAAGCGTCCTTTCATTGCCTAATTAGGATGCTTTCGAAGCGCTTTTACGTGACGATAATACGCCTCTCTTTAACATTGCCTCCGCTTTGCCTCCTACATCACTGTTTTCGGACTGATTAACGAGTCGGCAAAAAGTGCCGTCTTTCATCTTATTCCCGCTTCCTTCCGCACATATCGTCTCGCGATAACTTTATGAAAAAATCAAGATAAGTGCGTATTATTTCGATGATCGATTTTAGCAAAGTTTATCAAGTCATGTTTTCCCGAACGGAAGTTTAAATAATAAAACTTTTAAATTAAAAAAAAATTCTGCGTTAATAGCGCCTGATATTTCTAAAATAACTTAAAAAAAAAATGAAAAGCTCCAAATCTGAACAACTCTTTCAAATAAATATTGCGATCAATGTGCGTCGATGTTATTTGTGTACAACTGTTCCCGACTACCTTCTCGACAGCTCCCTTATTAGACGTTGATGTGGCATCTTAGCACGAGCCTTCCCAATGTAAACGTAACAGGACCCCGTACGGGTGTTCATCGGGTCCGCTTTTTCGAGCGGCTTCGTTCCCACACTCTCGGACGTGTATTGAAACGTACACCCGAAGAATTCACCCCTATGTGCACTAACCAAGGAGGGTGGATGCCAAAGGAGCCCATAGAAAAATTAGAACCGTTCTCCTTTCAGGAAGTCTCGCGCTCTTTCACTCCCTTTCTCCTCTCTTTTCGTCGAAGCGTGCAATGCACGAGCTCTGTCTCTGAATGGTACTACCGTTTCCGCGTTTCTCAAACTTGACCCCGTTACAACAAAAATGTGTTTTTTTTCCTCTCTCTCCTCGTATTGTCCCCTTTTCACCCTCCGGTTTTGTGACATGAAAGTTTTCTTTTCGACGCGCTAAGGGATGACCGTGCAAAATCATCGTCTCTGTCCGTGCCTATTTGCATTTCTGTCCGAGATCGTTCGTGCGAAAAAAGTCTCCTGGCATTCTGAATGATGCGCGCAGGTGCTCCGGTTTCTTAGAAATACACGTGCGAGTTATCGTCTGTCGCTCCTCGTATCTCAGCAATATAATGGCGTTTGAAGAGACAGTCATTATTAGAGTGTTCGAGGTTGTTATCTAGTAATTGCAACGGAAGGCAATTTTTTCCTCTCTTCTCGAAAAATAAATAAAGAACCACACGATGTGAAGTATGTGTATTTTAATCAATTGAACAATTTGACACTTTTAATTTCGAGGACGGAATAAAAATTGTTTCGATCTCAAAATTTTACCCCCTTCCCAGTTAGTCAGTCAAAGAGTTAAAATAGGATTCTAACGCTCAGCGAGACATGTTCTATGTCAGAAAGGGGTAAGAATACCGCGCAGGTGAGTTGACGCCTACGGTAGAAGCGATCAACAGGTAGTTGCCTGCTCTCCCGAGCTATTTGAGGCTCCCCTTCCGCATTGTGCAAAGGTTCGTTAGAGCAATCTACGTGTAAGGGCGACAAAGAGGAACAAAAAGGCAGAGACACGGCGTTTTGCACGTGTGTGCGAAATACAAAGTCGCGACTGCGTACCTCAGGCCACGCTGATTTATTGGCGACAATTTCTCGCGAGCTGTTAATTATGCGCTCTCCATGAACAACGTTTAACGCTTTTTTACAGGGATTAACACAGCTGTGCCAAGTCTCGTCGTGCGAGACTTAAACAGACACACCTGTGCAATTAGCCGTTTGCCATCGTCGATTTGTTTGCGCAGATAGTTGATGTATCGAACATGTATTTTCGAAGTACCATTCGAAAAATAAATTAACTTTTGCTATTGATACCTACTCGTTGGTACTGATTGTTAAAAAGATTTTAAAGTAGTAAGCGATATTTTAATTGTTTAACAGTATCGAAATGAGAGAAAGAACTATAAATTATAAAAATCGTATTATTTTTATTGTACACACACGGAAGCAAGAATTTTTGCAATTCAAATTCTTTCCATATAAGATTTCATAAATTGAACGCTCACCCCGCGCCCTTCTCAGAATCAACTAGTTGTTCCGCATTACACGTGGTCAGCACGAGACATTCAAAAAGAAATAATTGCTTAGGGAAGAAGCCCTCGAAAAGTCAACCCTCTTGCGTGATCGGAGGGGAAGGAGATTCTCGAGGGAGGGATCGCGTATAAGGTTTCCGGCGCGCGAAAAATCAGCGCGAGATCTCGCCGCGGGGCGAGATTGTAGAGCGGATCGCGCGCAGTTTTTACACACCTAGTCGCGAATAAGTGTGTGCGGGGCGCGCATTTAGCGCCCGGGGCCCTTTCACGATGCACGCTTATGCGAAGATATCGGCAGCTGGCCCGGAATCGTGAGAGACTCGGGCAGATGGCCTGCCCTGAAAGTCCTCCACGGCGCTCGCGTGTACGTGCACACGACCACTAAGGATTCCCCGCACGCCTTCCTAAGGAAGGAACCACACCGAGGATGTTTCCCACGGACTCCTGCAGCCTTCTTCTCATCTGCCGTATTACTCGGGCCTCACGAATATGTCCCGCATTCTCTTCCCCCTTTTCTCCACCCGGCTTGTCTAAGATCGAGGGAGTTGACGTTTAACCATTTCGTCGGAATGCGCGAGCATTGTCGAACACACGTGATCCCAACCATGAATGGAATAATGCATGTCTCGTTTCTTATAGAAAAAAAAAAGAAAAGAAATAAATTTATAAAATTGCAATCGATTGAAAGCAAATAAAAATGTAATTTTTGATTGCGCACGTAGGCGCAACTTTAGCTCCGGATTGTATCGTTCAAAAATCATCGGAATAATCCACTGTGTTCGGAATTATCCATAATAGCCGGAGCAATTAGACGTTGTATCATAACATACTTGTTATGAATCCACATGCAACTTTGTTCCGATTAAAAAAAAAATGCAATTTGTTATGATAATTTATAGCACTAAGACTGCGCAACATGTGTGTCATTTACTGGGCTGTAAAAACTCGCGTGGTAAAAAAAATAATAAGCTATTTGCGTCTCAAACGAATAGAAATATCGATGCTACCGTTAAAAAAAAAGTCACAGTATCGTCGTGTCCGCTTATCTCAATTTGTTGCGTATATAACTACGCACATTGTATGTAGTTATATATACCTACGTACATCACGCCGCCGCGCGTGTGTCGTACTTTTGCCGCGTGTTCACACGCGTCGCGACACGCGCAGACCCCAGCCTCGAGAGGGCCAGGAATCAAGTGGGTGGCTAAGATTGGTTCTCGTTTACTTTACCGTCCGTCCTTTTCCCGCGTCGCGCGCTCTCTCTCTTTTCCCACAATCACGAGACCGTCACTTTGCACTCCTCGTCAACTCTGTCCTCTCTCGTTCGTCCCGTCGTCACCCACGTGTGTGGGTGGAAGCGGCTTGGGAGCGGCGAGCGATTAAGAGAAATGACGGTCAAGGAACAAGACAGACGCTGATTGCGGAAGAGGTCGACCATAGCTGGTGTCGACTGGATGATGCACAATACGCGGTTCGTATCTAATCGCACGCGCGCGCAGCTGGAGAGACGCGAGTCGACGTGTACGTGTTCGATAAACAAAACTTATATATAGTCTCGAAGGTTTTTTTTTATTAATTGCATTCGAGTTTTTTTTTCTGTAAATTGCAAATTTATTCAGTCTTCCTTATTTATTCTTTATGTGAGTATTGAGAATAACGTTTACGTAATATGAAGTTGTGTGGCAATTAAAAACACTCGCGTTGCGATTTTATTTTTATTGCGCTTTAAGACTTTGTATTTGATTTTTCATTACTTGTGATACAAGTAGATATCCTAGTCGTGGCACGTTATAATTAGCGCGGGCGGCCGAACACGGTAATATATCTACGATCAATGAACACAGCCCGTCTTGATAGCTACACGACAGATACGGCAGATAGGTCGTGTAGCTACCTGATCGAGCCTTAATTTATACTGTTTTCCACAACGGGATTCACTATCCTTATACTCTGAAATTATCTATCGCAAGGTTGCGTGATACGCATCATCGGATCGGATAATATTAATCGCCCGGACGAGCCGATTGATCCTCCCTCCCAAAAAATGGAATTTTTCTTCAAGTTGCGCGGATGTGTAATCAGAAATTTATGAAGCGTAACGGATTATTTATTACTACGTTGATGTCGAGAGATATAATTAAGTTTTATTTACGGAGTTTCGAGCTTTAAAAAATTGTAGTTCTTTACAATGTTGTTCGAGATACTGGAAGAACTCGAAATAAATGCCGCCTTTCACCAAGCAGATGAAAGACCTATCCATAAACGCTTATCTATCTTGCTACCTTGATAAAGATGCTTGCGATTTATCATACAACGCGATATGTTGACGTCATTTTAATGCGATTTTGTAGGCGTTATCAGTTGTATAACGATGTCGCGAGTAACTTCCGCGATTAAGCTGTCAGTACGTGAACAGGGTGAGAAGTATATCTAACGTTTGTCTCGAGCAACATTGCAAGAACAACTTAAATAATGATATTCAGTTTTTTAAATAATAATAATGATTATATTATTATATAATTTGCACACATATTATTTACAAATTATAGAACGTCTTGTGAAATTTTATTATAGCTTTTTTGTAATTTGTTTCTCAAGTGGCGATAAGACGCGTTATCGCAATTTATGCCAAAATGCTTCTCTGGCGGGACGAGACACGCGATCGATCTAAATTTTCTCATTAACATTCCACAAGGATGGGCCGAAATTAATCCCGTCGCATTTCTCATTGAGGTTACGACGAGGAATGCCGAGACCGCTCACGCGTGTGTCGCGAACAAAAAAGGAGCACTTATCCATCGATCCATCGCGCGGGCAGTTTTGAAAGGCGGGGTCCCGAGAAAGCGCGGCAAAAGGGCGCGCACGTGAGTGCACGTGGCGATCCGTTGCCGCACACACGTGCGCGTACGCGTGTAGTGTTGTAGGCGCGCATCCTTCGTCCTTTCCCGAGGCATCTCCCGCAAGGTGACGGCCTCTCTCCCTCTTCTCCTCCTCCTCCTCTTCCTTACGCGCGCGAACGGGAAGACTGTGGGAATTCGGGACATGTGCGTGCCTACACACGCCGTGCTCGTGGTCCGCACAAGCAAGGGGGAAATCCTCATGGTGTTTGGAAGAAGAGCCTGAACTTGCGAGGAAGAAGGACAGCCGGCGCGCGAAGGGTAGAAGGACGGAGTCAGAGGGGGGAAGAAGCCGACCGGACCTACGCTGTCCGCGGCCGCCATAAGGCAGCGAATCCATGGGAATATTGAGCATGTGCATCGGGGCCCGCTCGTGGGTTGCACGAGTTACACGGGGTGGTTCTCCCTCTCTCGCCCTCCTCTTCCGTGTCCTATCATCCTCTGCAACCTCCGGCTGCTTCGACTTCTTTTACACGCACGACTGCGGCCGTTTTGTGTGGGCCGCGTACGAGGATTTCTTCAGCAACGTGTACTTGCGTAAAGGAAGAGAAGGGAGGGACAGCGTCCATCCAATCTTAAATAGCTCGCGCTAGCCGCGTGTCCGTCACATGAATGTAAGATTCACATTGTTGCGTCGGAGTCTTTATTTAATTGACTGAAACTGTACATAACAATATATAACAATGAAGCCGTTATATATATTGTTAATTTAAATGAAGACAATATTTTTTTATTGAAAGCAGAGCCATGTCACGTTCGGTTATCTAATTATATCGTTAAAGATTACTTCGCGAAATCAAAAGAATATAATATTCTCTTTCAATCATAATGACAAGCAAATTGCTCGAATCACTTACGGACCATTTTCATGAACGCAAGAGCAGTGCCGAATATCGCAAAGGAAAAAGTGCCTTCTTTATTGCCGGGCAAGGCCGATTGCCTCGCAATTTGCGGTAATCATGTGTTATTCAATTGTTGCAAAAATAAGGTTAAACGCAGACGCGAAATACGCATGGATGTACGCGTGTTAACGGGAACTTCTTGTCGGCTCAACCGAGCCTCTCTTTTGCCACTTTATATCACTCCTTGCAAAATACGCGAGCGAACAGGATTGCACCTCGAGAAATTACACGTTACCAAACGGCAAAACACAAGATGGTCCTCAAGAAGCCCTCGGGGCTTCTTTACGAGGATGTTCAATTTTATTCGTTTTCATCTCGAGACGCAAATGCGCGAAATTGAAAAGACAGACGAAGGAACACAGAGGAAACTGAAAGTTCACAAAATCTCGCATTGCTTCTGTCAGAATATTCT
>QVNV01003002.1:0-32062 GCA_014825455.1 Pseudomyrmex pallidus
GAGAAAGATAGATAGAGAGAGAGAGAGAGAACGCCCCTATCAAACTGCGCTTTGAGCGGCAAACTTTAGATCGCTCTCACGTCCTGGACGCACACGGTATAAAAGTGAGAGACCCGAAAGACTATGTAACTGCCGTGTAACCGTGGAAATAAAAGATTTTATGGCTTAACGAGCTTCATACCCGCATAAACCCTACTACTACTACTTCGTTTTTCATTCCCTCCCGCGCCTTTACACTCCGTCGACATCGTATATCTCTTTGAGAATCGCGATGTCATCGATCGATCTGTGTGCATCGCGCGTGTTTATTGCCTTGCGAATTAATTTCTCGATTTGCGTCGGCATATATTGTTTTTTGTCCCGCGTCGATTGTTGTACGCAAAAAAAAAAAAAAAAAAACATATAACCAGCGTTTATTTTCCTTCGAAAGAGTAAAACGCGTACTGCATTATGACGATTTAAAATTAATATGATGAACTTTATCCGAACCAAAGAGATAGATTTGTGCGAGTAAAGAGACGCGGTTAATAAATATATATAATACGTTAATTAGACGAACAAATCCGTACAATTTTAATTAAATAATTACTGCTACGTATAATTATTAGCAAGTTATATATCGTGTAATATTGATGTTGCACGTTTTGTGATATATATTTTACGAGATTTTGCACAAGCTCCGGCTTTGTACCTAACGAAATTGCAACGCGCGCCGGTTTATTTTAGAAAATTATTTCTACAAAGCTCCTGCATTTGTAAATGCGCGGAAATGCATACCTGGCTAATTCGGCGCACTTAAGCCAATTCAACCCTCAATTGAATTCACGAAGATATTAATTATATCGGGACCGCGATTAATAATTGCGCGATAGACCGGAACAAAATGGGAAATAATTTCAAGTAATAAACTTTTCCGCGTATTATTATTTCGCCGCGAAATTTGTAACCCGTTCATATTGGCTGTGCCGATATACTCAATCGAGAGAAATTTGATCGCAAATTTCGAATCACCGCGACAAAGGTGAGAGTCCTCGGAGGATCTTAAAATTACTAATCTCGCTTACGGGATGATATCGAATCCCCCGTAATCGACTTTGTGTCGTCGTGACACTGGCGCCGAGGACTGTTATATAGAGAGAAACATGACTCTGCGGAGAGAAATCCCGGGACAAGATGGCATCTACGCGATTCGCTGCAAAGGATTTAAGGATCAGAATTTCTCTCGCGCGCGCGAGTCCGATGCGCGCTCGTTGAAGCGGATAGCGAAGTTTGAGCGCTCAGGTGGCGGCGCCGACTTTAATTCAATTTAATCGGCCGGACCATTCCGACTGCCGTCACGGCGAAGTTATACGTTAAATTCCGGTCGTTTCTTTCCCGAGCCGTTGGACGTGAAAAAGAGCGTAAAAAAAAAAAAAAAAAAAAAAACATGCGTTACGTGAAATCGACACCGTCAGATATTATATTCATGGCCGATTAATACCGCGCCGGTGGAGAAGTTTCCGGGTCGCGATATTTCACGACCGGAGTTACGAACCGGCTCGTGTAATCCCCGCGGTCACCGAGAAAAACGGGATCGTCCCCGTGAATCGGTGAAATATACATGTGTGTAAAGAGAAAAGGAGAGAGAGGAAAAAAAAAGGAGAGAAACCATCCAGGTTGGACTACAAAAAACCTACTTATAAAAAATCTACTTTGAAGCGTTTCAACGCATTCTGAAGAATTCTTTTTTTTTTTTTTTATTCTCGACGTGCTGATTCGTATCGCGACGTCGCGGGAACATTAAGATCAGGAACTTTGCACAAGACAGACAGATCTTATCTCAAATTACCGGGATACAAGGAACGTGAAAGGATTCAACGCAGAATGAACTTGATGGGGGGTTCGCAAATGAAGATAAAATTCGGGTAAAAGTGCAGTGAGATAATAAAAAAGCTGACGGGGGGAAAGAGAAATTTGCGGAAAATATATAACAATAAATTTTTCTCGCATTATTACCGTACGTGAATTTCTTTTCTGAATAGCGACATTAATATAGCGGCATTATAGTTAAAATATATGAATCACACGCGAGCGATAACGCGAACTCTCAAATTTCTCTCGGGCGCGCGCGGTTCGAGGATTGCATTTCATCTTTCCAGATCGTTGAGGTAATGCGATATATGAAACAGAAAAAGAAACGGTATATTTTCTTGGTAGACAGACAATACGCGCGAGGATTCCGCGTTACATAAATTCTGCACAGCACACGTGCGCCCTTTGCCCCGCGAGTTTCCGTTTTAAAATTGTAAAAATAATATCTTTTAAACACAGCATCTCCGATTCATTAAATATTTAATTGTATTTCCAGTCTCCGTGAATTTTTTGCGCTGATTCTTTTTTTTTACCGCAAAAATTCTTAACGTTATATTGAAAAACAATCGTAGTTTTTGCTCTGTGTGTACATGTGGAATTAAAAAACGTGCGTTCTTTGTCGTAAGAATCTATTTTTCGATTAATAAATGCAAAACGCAAAAAGTAAAACAAATCTCGTGTGCACAAAGACCGCGCGCACTGACCGCGCGCCTCTTTAGGATTGTGCCGCGAAAACAATGAAAATAAAATAACCGCTGCGAGGGGATTAAACCGCGCAGAAAAAAAAAAAAAAACGAGGAGGAAGGAAAGAGGGAGTGTATCGATTAACTTAATCCGTCCAAAAGCCGCGTGTGCATTCGAGATGACACATAACTTCCTGCGAACCACACTCGGGAGGAGAGGCTTTCAGGACCGTTACATTACGCTCCGATGCTTCAGGATTCGCTGCAACCAACTCAATTTTCGAAGTGGAAGCGAGATAAAATTCGCGCCGCGCTCAGACGCAGCCACCGAATCAGCATGAAGCATCGGGTCGCAAATTTTGCAAAAAGACCGGGAGTAAAACCAATGGATAGACGAAGAAAAAGAACTCGAAAGAGGGAAAAAACAAAAAGAGAGAGAGAGAAAAAGAGCGCAGAGGGAGAGAAGAAGCAGGATTGTAAATGAGGTGCGGGAAAACACCTGAGACCGAAACGGGAGGGGGGGGAAAAAGGTCTCATAAAAATGAAACGAGTGGGAAAGAGAAAGACGGGAGAAGGCGCGCGCGCGCGCGGAATAAATGCGTATTTTTTTTTTACGACCGACTCTATCTGGATGCAGCCACGGCGGGTTATTCTGTTTCGGGACAAGATAACGCGCCGCGCTATGTGAATTCCTCCCCTAACCCCTGCGCGTTACCCCTTCGCCACTTCGCCGTGTCGAATTTATTACAACTCTTTCTCCCGTCTTGTATTATAGGTCGCGCGGACTCTTTTCCGCGTCATTCCATCCCGCGGCCCGCTCTCTCCTTTCGTCGGAGAGAAACTGCGCCAGCATTTCTGACATTACAAATTCGTTTCCCTCGGCCTCTGGTGTGCCTCGCGACATTTTTCTTTCCGCGTTAGAAATTCACGAGGAAGCAAAAACATATAAAACATCCCATCCCCGTCGTCGTCGTCGTCGTTTTTACCGTCTCGTCGTCGTTCGTAATGCTATCTCGGATTCTACCGGCTCTGATGCGGACGGACGGCGGGATCTGGGGATCCTTGATACATATTAATTGCGCCACGAGACGAGACCTCATTGTATTCTCTCTCTCTCATTCTCTCTCTCTCTCTCTGCAGCTCTTCTTGCGTGTGTGAGAGAGAGAACTGCTTCATCAGCTTTCTACACGTGACAGGTTTTAATTATACGTAGAATTCTATATACGCGCGGGACGGATGCAAGAAATCCGCGGTATTGCGTTTCATTATAATTGTGATTTATGCACGAATCTCGGCCGCGAGACGAAGACGTGCGCGCGCGCGCGCGAAACGAGCTATCTCATCTTCAACAACAAAGAGTATTATCTGAAGGATGCGACGCTCTCACCGCGCGTCGCGTTTGAAATGAAAATACGAAACCGCGCGAGAGAAGAAATTCATCGTGATATACTTGAATTATTAATTGCGGATTAATTCAGCTATTATGTAAATGTTATACATACGTAACGAGCTTATCACACTTCGCTCTCTCTCTGATTCCTAGCTATTGTAAAAATTTCCACGAGAAGATGACACTTAATCGCTGATATTTTAATGAACGCGTCACACGCGTCGTTTCAAAGCCGCGAAGTGGAATAATTACTGCGCGAAGGATTTTTTAAAAAAGCCGGAAGACATCCCGCCCGCACAATATGTCAATGCACGTGTTAATGCGCGCGCGGCACGTGACGTCAAATTGCTAATTACCCGTCCAGTGATACGCTAATTTTCAAAGAAACACACCCGGGTGCCGGGGGTTTCATTAGGGTCAATTTACATGATGTTAACGTGCGGCTCTGCAGAAATTACAACCCATACTACTAGGATTAATTAAGTTATTCTACGTTTACCGACGGGACGCACGGACGAACCGGTGTGCTGTAATCGATCGCGCAGTCGATTAACGGAATTCTGCAGTTTAAAGCGCACACATGCGCACGGCAAAACGTTGACATTACGGCAGCGCGAAAACAATGGCCCGGGGGTTATTATCGAATATGTTTCGTCGGTGCTGTGTGTGTGTGTGTGTGAATTTCCTCCCTCGCGTGTAAGACGCGGAGGTTTGCTCTTCCAGGACAAGCAGAGTTTATTTAGAAGCGCAACGTAAATTAACTTTGGCCATTGAAGTATCGTTCGAGCGCGTTGACGCCTCGTTGGCCGAAGGTCAGTCCTCCACACTGATGGCTTTACTCAGTCGACCGTTGACGATTCGAACAATTCAATTTTCCATGGGACGGTATTAGAGAATGCGCTGACCGAATATCTGGCTTGGTCGTCAGGGTCGAGCGACCCGGGGTTGACTGCGGTCGGTCCCGGACGAGCTCCCAGCCCGAGCTGCTCGACCGTCCGACCACGTGTCGCACAATAATTGCCAACCGCCGACAAATAATTACATCGATTAACGATATCCCGATTCCGCCCTCATCTTTCGATGATGCGCGGAAATAAAATTGCTCCGTATTGAGATTCGGGGGCTTGAAAAAAAAAAAAAAAAATATCAAAGCGGGCGCGATTATTCTCCTCTCCTCTCCATCCCTGGACGGAAAATACAATGTTCGTCTCGTTAATTAATATGTTCGAAACGCAATGAGACAGAAATTTCGTTCTGCGCACTTTTCCGGCGCGGCGGCCGTTAAAAAACGTAGAAATTCACAATGACAAAATTGTCCCATCAATCAATGTGCCGAGTGCATTTTCCAGTTCGCGTACGTGCCGAAAAAAGCCGGTATATATCGGTCGAATCGTATTCAAATAAAAGCTATCGGAGAGATATTACACACAGTTACTCCCCCGGAGGGTTGACAGCGTGTTTCGTGTCTGCGCGGTGAGACAGTAATCCGTTAGTTTTTTTGTTTTTTTAGAAATTATATTGTGGCTCAGTGATCCGTATTTCGGGGATGAAAAAAAAAAAAAAACGTGCGCGCGCAAAAGAAATAGGATATCGGCAGGTATTCGGACACAAAGAGCGGCAGCTGCGAGAGGATTGAGCAAATTATTTGTTGTGCAAAATCGCGGCGCGCGCTTTATCGAGATTTGTCAATCAATATAACAAAAGTTGTGCGGAGAGCTTTGCGCGCCGAAAATATATGCGTATCACGTATTCGCGCGCGTTTTGTTTGCGCCCCCGCCCGTCAGAAGTTGCCGAAAACGCGGGAATTATTTTAATTGCGCGCTTTGCGCTAATCCACGTCGCGTTTGCAATATATAAAAATGTGCGAATGTCAATGAATTTCGGCGCTGTGATGACGCGCGCGACGACGTGGAATTGGAGAAAATCCGTGCCCGAAATATATCGGACAAGGCGGCTTCGTTCGATTCGTGGAAATATCTCTCTGCGCTTATTGCCGATAAATGCAAAATATTCGATATCCGCGATATTCTCGGAGAAGGAATATATTCCGCGAAAAGTATTTCCTCGAAAAAAAAAAAAAAAAAAAACAACTCATCTACATTTTTATATCCGCGTATGTAATAACAAGAACGTACTTTTTGTATCGAATGATACATCGAAACTCGGGCTTTTTTCTCTTTCTCTTTTTACATACGTCGCGTCTGCGCATTTATATTTTACTTAATTTCTGTTCTCATACGCGAGAATTATTTTACACGGAGTCATATCTGGTTTATATCGGCGACACGTTCGATTCGGTATCGGGAAGATTGCCGACTAATCCTTCTCTGTCGTCGCACGCCACGCCCAGCAGATGGGAAAATTCTCAGTTGTGCAACTGTTCCAATATAGAAAAACGTACGTCGCGCGTCTCTATCGGGAGCACCACTCGCCTTTCCACTTGATAGATAGATCCGAGGGCTGCGAGAAGGCGAGGAAAATCGAAGAGTTCCTTTCTTTCTCTCCTCCCCCCCATCTCTTCTCTTCTTCGTCGGGAACTTTTGCACTCGGATTGCCCGCAATCCGAGCAATTTTGTAGTTTATGTATCGTTGCGCCGTCGTCTTGTCGCAGCCGCACGAAACCGATATCGCGCGGCGAAGCACTTCGAGAATCGCGTCCCTTTCACGTCCGCTCCAGATGACAGCGTCGTCTCATCCCTCTCTCTTTTTCTCTTCGTGAGTCGCGGGATTATAAAGACATATATATTGGGGTGTAGCCACGGCGTCTAAGCCCTCCGCAATACCGACGCACACATATGCTCCATTCAACCCTCTCCGCGACCTCCCCTTCTGCGCGCTTCATGTCCGCGCCAGTCGCACAATTCGTTTTCATAGAGCTGTTTTATATGACGACGGTCTAAAAGTGATTTATTTGGCTTTCCGCGCGAGAGACTGCCGTGGGATTCAAATTGCAGGAGAAAAAATAACATTTTTTTTTTTTTTATGTCACTGTTTTACGTCGCCGTTTATCTTCACACGATCGCAAATCAGAAAAACTCAATCGGCCACGAATGATCAAACAATAATCGTTTTCGCGATTACATAACAACTTTCGCATATTGTGATGTTTTAAAATTTTATAATTTTTTCATCGCCCTCATCGCCTCTTCGATTCTGTGAGACTCCGCGCGACGACGAGATCCCGATGTTCAGACACGTACGAATCGAGTCTCGCCTCACGTCCCGAAGCATTTCGCCAATTTCCCACGTGTCATGACGCCGAAATGTCACCGCTGCAACGGCGGAAGCGCAAAAGCGGAAGAACCGTCTTTGGCATGTACATCGGAGAGCCGTCTCTTTGAAGATTTGACCGCGCCGCCGCCGTTCACGGAGCGCCGGTGAGATACTCAACGTGAAAATCTTATTGTTATCAACCGATTATAACCTCGGAAACACCATAAAAACTTTGCGAACTATCTTATCGCGTAAACACTAATATTTCGAGACGTCGATATTTTTTTTTCTCCCGCAACGCGCAAAACTATTATTTGCTGCGCGGCGCGTGTATTCTCGTTCCGTCGCGTTCAGGGAAATTGCTCCGTTATTGCGAACGAGATATCGGATGCGCTCGACCGTGTATGGAAATTCGGATCGAAAGCAAAGGGAAAACCTGCGCCCACGCAATTCTTGAAATGACGCGACCTCGCGGACGACTGCGAGGATACGTAGGATCGGTCGACCATCAATCTACACCCGCACATTACTATATCAAGCGTGTGGGAAGTACGTGACACTTTTCAACGAAACCGCTCTTTCACCACCCCTATCTCCCACCTTTCTCTTTCTCTCTCTCTCTAATCTCTCTCTCTCTAATCTCATTCCACGCGAGAACTCGAACTACAATACTCTCTCCGTTTATTTGGCCGTGATTCGGCTGCGAGCTCCGCACCACGTCGAAAACGAGCAGCCGGACTTTTATTTACTCTTCGGAAACTATCCTTTTCGGTTATTAGTTTTCCTAGTATCTATATATATACAGAGTGACATTTCCGAAAGTATTTTCGAAAGACAAACAGAAATCGTCCGTAGAAACTGGACCGGATTTTGTATTCGCGAGAGAAATGAAGCGATTCCGTAAAATTAATCGAATATATATTTCCGAGAACATTTCACGCGCGCGAGCGTAATATAAATTTAATGATACTGAATTATTGCAACGTTATACCATTGCAAGATAAATTATCTGAAATCCACATTAATAGATTCCTCTTTTTCCGCAATACACACGCACACACAGATATGTGCGCGTATATACACACACACACACTATATTCGCATTTAAACATGATATTCACACGCCTATAAAACATGCATCAAATTATTTAATTCCGAGGAACTGGTTTTCTCCACGCACGCCCCCTTAATCCGCGTTGTACGTATGTATATGTTATATATAAGAGCGACATAATTTTATTTAACTCCGGAATTTGATATTCAGTTGCGCGAAATTCGCGCGCGGCCCCCGAAGTTTCGGCCGGATGAAATTTACCAGCGGAATAATCTCCGGTGCGATAGCGCGAACGCGCCGGTGTCACCCAGCGCTTTTAATTAGGGATCACGCCCTTGAAACGGTTGAGCGAATTTCCTCCCGAGTGAAATTTATCCCGCGGAGAATGTGGAAGAAAAAAAAAACGAATATGCGTGCGAGAGTCAGCGCCGCCTTTTATTCGTGTGGTAATTAAATCATTATATATGTATATGTTAATTAAAATCAGTACATTTATGATAATTCGATCACGTTTTTAGAGAGAGAGAAAGAGAAATAATTGTTGCGAAAAATTCAGATAAATTCTCTCGCTCTCGTTAGTCATAAATTTTCGAAATCAATCGCGCTCTTTCGGAGATCGCAATAAAATTTTCATCGCAATACACTTTCCGCGCGCATTAAAAAGCGCAATTTTAATTGTTATTTATGAAACACATCAAGCAACAATAACCAAATGATAATTCGCGCGCTGAAATTCCCGACTTCATTATGCCGGCGCACACACAATCAGCCTATTGTGCGATGCAGCGAAATGTGTATGTACGATTTCGTCCCAATCTGTTTGCAGTATGCAGCAGCTTCGCGCACCCTTAACGCACCCTGTCCATGAATACGTACGCCGGCATGCGGCGCAGATAAGATGACGGTTGCATAATCCTTCAATGATCGCGCGCGAGTCTCCAATTACAAATCACCGGATAGCTTTGTACGTGATTCGATAATGTTGCGTCTCACGCTTGTCCGTCAGGAGGATAATCTCCGGCTCTATATACCGTCATCATTGCTTCATTAGAGCGCGTAATTCGATTTCGCGAACTATAAAATTTAGACGCCAATTCGCTCGCACGTTCCACTTTCGCAATTTATTTTTTATTATTCCGATGTTTTTTTCTGTAGATTTCAAAAGGAAAAAACAAATACGCGCGTTTTTTATATCTAAGCAAAATAAAATATATGTTACGTTTTCTTTGATGCAAATTTTCCGTGTCGCAAATACGGTTGGAAAGCTTTGAGAAATGAGATACAAAAGTGGAACTTCCACCACTTTGACTTAATGCGAGAAAATCGCGTAAAAGCAAAATTGACCTAGTTAGAAACTCGTAAGCCGAAAGGTTTTGCTCTATCGCAGGATGCATCAGTTTACGTCGTGTAACTCGGAATCGACACAGACATTTTAGCGACGTCTCGCTCATAACTCTCGGACGTCTCGTAAGTGAAAAGTATGCGATAATTTAACGCACTCGTAATAATTAAGTATACCTCTATTGTGAAAATTTCAATGACGTATGTTTCTTCAAACCTATTTATCAATTAAGAAAAAACGATCCGTCTATGTTACAAGTCGTAGAATTGCGCGATCTCAGAAATAAAGACAGTTTCTCAACTTCAGAAATGAAAGCTGACTGTTTTCCTCAAATTTGTTGAATGCGCCGAAGCAAATCTATATATATATGAGATTCGGCTGCAACACAAACTAATCCCGAGAGTTCTCGCGCTAATAACTTTCTTAATGACTTCAATTTAATACGAAAAATTAAATTTCGGGCAAAATGTTAATTATTTAAATCTACTTTGAAACAGAATTTAATATTCAGCGAAGCTCGATCGATTATTTTAATCTCGAAATATCGAGACGCAATCAATTTAAAATAGTTTGCAGCATATTGAAAACTCAATATCCTTTAATGTATGTTAATTTATTCATCCCGGTGAGAAGGAAAAAACAAAAAAAACAAAAAAAAAAAAAAAACAAAAACAAAAACGGCGTCACCTACTTTATCCAAAATTACATATTCCCATTGCGTAATTTACCGCGCAATAATAACGTTGTTGTAATTAAAAAAAAAAAAAAAACGAAGAACGGCAAAATGCGCGTACCATCGCGCGTATTGCGAACTTTTCACAAGATTGTTCCTCCAGAGAAAATTCGCGCGGGCTATCTCGTTAAACTACCCTGTTTCTAGATCACGATCTTTTCCTAGCTGCAGGAAAATCTAATCAGTCGTAGAAGCTACGCGCGCTCCTGGTCTTATTGCGACTGCACTTTGAGAGCCAGACTTGCTGACTGCGCGAAAATCCAGCGCTTCACGCCGGCAAAATGCAACATACACGCACACACACAGTTCTGGGGGATCCGTATCTGGGTTAATACCGAGCAACGAGCTCAATGTCGAACTTTATTAATTTCTAGGAACGCCGGCTCGTTATCGAGCGCGGCAACCCCTTTTGCAACAAGCCGCCGCCGTTGCGCCGTTAACGATTTTCTGTCAATCTCGTCGGCGGTACGTCCGCAATCGACGAAGAGAGAAAACGCGCAGGCTAGGCAAAGTCTTGCCCCATCGTTTCGGGTAATTAACGGGAATAACGCGCCCCCCCCCCTCCCCGTTGTGTCGCTCGCGGTCGATTCACGTGGCCGGGATATACTCGAATTTCATACGCGCTACCTATAGCGCGTTTAAGCCCGCGAGGGCCTCCGAACGCGTACGTGAAGCGCGTATATACACGTCGTCTTTGAAATATGAACGCGAAGGTGCACCTGCGTTGCGCGACGGTTTAATTGCATCGCATCCCTCCGAGCTATTGCACACTTTCAATCCGCTTCTCTCTCTCTCGCGGTTGCTGCAAAACCGAGACGCGGCGCGAGCGTTTTTCAAGGACAATCATATTTCGCGCGCACGACCGCAGTCGGCAAACGAGGAGAGAGAAGAGGAGAGAGATTCCGGCGTGTCCTTGCACCCGGTTAATCTTCCGGAATCCCGTTGATTCCGAGTATTTTAATTAGAACGCGAGAAGCGAGCGCGCGCGCCGACTAGATCGAAATTTCCCGCCGAATAATTTACCTTCGGCGCGCGAGAGGCGCGTGCATTTTAAGTGCATAACGTTGCGCAAACGAAGCGCGGTAGCAAACGGATCGATTCACTAGAATACACTAGGTATGATAATCAAGCCGGTGTGCGCGCGTGTCATTATACGGCAGCGAAGCAGCCCGCGAGTTGATTGTAACTCGCTCCCGAACTAGTATGTATGTGTATCTCCGGATCTATTCATTTGTATTATACATATATTGTGGGATTCAGAGAGAATTGCATTTACAATTTCGAAATTATCTCCGTAACATTTGCAGTTTGAATGCCGCGCGCGCGTGGTAAACTACATCGTGTGTACTAAATATATAATATGTCACATGCATATAATTGTGTTGTGAAATGTAAACGCGAATCCACTTCCGAAAAGCGACCACCGCGGGGAAAAAAAACGACGACGCGTTCCCGATTATGGAGTTTTACACACACACGCGCGCGCGCGCGCGCGCGCGGCAGCCACAATGTGCGATTCGAATTGAAATTTTTTCCCGAATATACACACGTGAAAACGCTTTTGCCAAATATCATATAAAAAACATATTAAACACACTGTGTTACAAGAGGTTGGCGCAAAATTAACATCGAGAGATATTAAAAACTTTTCAATTGTTCACAGTTTGTTTCCAATAAAATAATATGAAATATATCACAAAAGCGCATTAGACAAACTTTGCGAAAAATGTCCATTAAATAAACGTAATAAAATGTAATATTCGCGAAACACTTTTTTAAAAATTTACATAGAAATATTATATTTTTGCGAAAGTTGTTAATTTCTCTTAAAGACAATGTGTCAATGATGGCAATCAATTTTCTTGCTACACACTCTTGTACTGACGATAACAATTTTTTTTAACAAAAAATGCCGGAAATTCAATAGCTATCGTTTTTCGAGGATGAAATCTACTTAGTGGGAAATGAATTCCGTTTCGAGAGAAAAGAGAGATGAAAAGGGTGAACGGACAACGCGCCATTTTTCACAGAGAGGAACACGTCGCTGTCGTTAACTCAGCTATTACGATCATTCTTATCGATAATTCTTTCTCAATTAACTTCTCAATTAATTTTCCCCCTATCGAACCACTTTCGCTTCAGCGCGCGCACTTCACATCCCTTCAGGATCCTTCTTCTGGGGCGAACTTTCTTCTCTGTATCCGCCGCGATCAAACAATTACACGTTTTTGAAATCCATTTAACGAGCAATTATATCGAATTTCGCGAATCATTTTCGAGCGCATGCTGTCAAAATAGGTCGCATGTATGTGTGTGCGTGTGTGTGCTCTTTTTTTTTATGTACAGATCGTTATAATCGGTTTAGTCTTTTAATCTCGATGCGCGATACAAACACGCGCGTCTCCACGCATACGCGACCGTTTTGCGTGTGTGCAACTCCGAACGCGATTTCACCGCAAACAGAGCTTTGGAGATAGTCACACTCCCCTCCCTCTCTCGTCACACTTTTCGCAAATCTGTATGCGCGAGCCAACCGCCACGTTTCCGCAGCGGAATACCAAACGGACGGTTTATTTTCTGTCAATTGTACGCTCGCGGAAAATTTGGTTATTTCCGTACATACACACACACACGCGCACACGTCGATTTATTTCACTTTACTTCAACGCGTGTCAGTTTATATTTCACTTTAAGAATAACGCGTGAGTCGATATAAAGTATTCGCGTATCCATCAATGCGCGGAGCGTTAGCGATGGAGAAAACTACATCCGCTCCGCTCGTCGTTTAAGCCATTCAATATCGACGAAGATTCGTGACAGCATCCATATCGTTAATGATCCTTCCCCGACGCGGGTAATGTACCACCCCTTTTCCCATCTCCGTGCTACCGATTAATCATTTAAGCGACGAACAAAGATCAGAGGATTGAATAGAGTGGCGGCTGCAAAAACTTAGAACAGGTGGGATTATCACGCACACAATCTGCTCGACAGGGTGTCCGATAATAATTGTATCACCTCTTGTAGAGCGAGTCGAACCGAGATGAAAAATCTCTTAACTATATTTTTCGAGATTTTGCGACAATTAATGAATCGCAAAATTGAATTATTAATTAACAAAAATCGCGAATGACGTAAAGAGAGACATTCAACGCTCACGGCGGCGGTTGCTGGCGTAATTAAAAGGATATGGCAACACAATGGGAGAAGGTTTTTAAAAAACTTAAAATAAAGTAAATGATAAGTTGAAATAAATGAAATAATTATTAAGTAATAAATAAATAATTTTTTCATGATTTGGTTTTTCAATCGCAATAAATAATTATAATTTTTATTAAAAATTATTATTATCAACAACCATTGTCGTTTATAGAGCACTCCTCCTCCTCTCACATTGTCAGAGTCCATCTCGCAAAATATTAAAAATTTAAAGTGGATTGCGTCGATACAAAATATTGTTGTTGCAATAGTAATAGATTTTTCTATGCAAACATCATAATATCGCACATCGATATATATCGCATATCGATACATCAATCTCCTTTCTTTCACTTATAACAAGCGGTGTTATCCAGGAGAAAAGAGATCCGATGAATAAAGTTCTCCAGCAACCGCGAGCGCGCGAGAAACGCTCTGAGAGCTGTCTCTCTTCTCTCAGCGGGCACTTATTCACGAATCTTTATTAATTAATAACTCATTAATTATTGCAAAACTCGCAAAATGGTAAAAGACTTTTTTGACTCGGCACAATCCGCTCTGCGCGCTCTGCGAGAGATTATACGGTTATTACCGGACACTCTGTACAGACCCGAGTGAATCGAACGGTGAATGAAATCCGCGTTCAAAGCGAGCGAGAGTCTCACACGCAGACCTCATTATTAGTACAAAAGGATTCAACGTCAAGTATAAAAAGGTTGTCCGCCGCCGTGTTAAAAGGGAGAGAGAGAAAGAGAGAGGAGGCAGATTCCTCTCTCACTCTGTCCACGTGAAAATAGAATTTTTAATTTTATTCCCGCGGGAGACTTTTATCTCCTCTCTCTCTCTCTCTCTCTCTCTTCGTTTAGCATGTTTAACCGCGAAGGTTTACAACGCGAAATTTAATAAATTCTTCGCCCAAGAGCGAAAATTAAGAGTCTTCTTTAAATTAAAATCTCGATTGTACTTTGCACACACCGCGCGAGACACGTCGCCGCTTGCGCGAGATCGCACGTCGAACCGCGGATTTCAACAAAAGGGCGACCGATATAATTCTCGCAAATAAATCAGAACGCTAATCCTAAGAAAAAAAAGAAAGGAAAAAAATAACACGGACCAAAATAATTCCGGTTCTCAGCCATTCACGGCGATACTTCGCGCTGGAGAAGTCAACGTTTTACAAGAATGGCTAAGTAGACGCGCACCCTATTCAAGGTCTTGATGTATACGCTTAAATATTTACCGAAAAGTAATGAGGCCCCGGCAGTATCACAGCGAAAACTACAGCGGAGAGGTGGCGGTCTATGGCGAAAAGGGAGAGAGAGAGAAAGACGGCAGCTCTCGTGTACCACGCTTTTCACATGCGATGCTCGTGGCAAGGGTTGAGGGAAAGAAGGAAAACGTGGAGAGGGATTTACGCGGGCAAGTACGATACACACGTGCGCGAGCGATAAAGCCCCCCCGGGGGAGGGAGGGGGGAGCGAAAAACGATGGTTCGAGAGATGTGGATCCACTTTCGGTCTGTATGATGCTAATGCGTTCTATTGAAGATGTGGATCGGAGATGGACCGGTAATCCAAAACAATGGGCCGCCGTGTTTTGAATAATGAACGTTGGCGCAGTCATCAATTTGCCTATCGAGTCGCCGAATTGCGTCGCGCGCTATTTAAAATGCCAAAGACAAGCGACGACGACAAGCCCCGCGACGCCCGCCGGCGGCGGACAAGCAGCGGCGCGGATTTCGAGGGGATCGCGTGCGCGAGAAATTTATGCGCATCTCTGGCATCTCTCTCTCTCTTTCTCCCTTGCTATAAATCCTCCGCGGGAAATGAAAAGCGTCGCGCGTCACGCCGCCGCCGACGAGATATCCGTCTGAGAATTGAAATGGTTGCGGGCGTTGCAGCGTTAACCCTTTCAATCCGAGAGCCGACGGCCGACTGTACGTTACCGCGCGAATTATTTACATCACGCCACCTTCCTGTCCGCCACCTGCTATCAAAGAGAACGAGAGATAGAACGAAAGAGACGAAAATTCGCGTAAAATCTGTATGTACGTACCGTATTCGCGCGCGGGCGCGTGGTGTTCTTTTTTTTAATCGGATGTTGGTTTTTTTTTTCACGCGCGAACTGCAGCAGTTCACCTGAATTTCCTGAAGACGCGCGTCCCTTTTTTTTTTGAATGACACGACGTGTCGCTTTGTGTCGCAGTCGCGATTAAGATGAACGCGTTTCATCATTATTATTATTATTGTAGTCACAACACGCGCGCGCGCGCGAGTTATCGAGCATTAATATAATCGTTTATGGAACAAACGCGCGTCATCGCGCGCGGTTTCTCACAATGTTGCTCCCCGCGGGCGGCGTTGTGTCACATTAAACGACGACGAAGGCCTGCCTCCGCATTGTCGCGCCAAGAGGAAAATGCGCCACGCGGTCGCGCGTGTGTCGGCCGGTGCGCGCCGCCGCGATATAAAATGGTTGGAAATATAAATTTTTGCGCGCGCACCCCTTCGCGCCGTAATAATACTTTAACGCGGCGCGATTTCGCCCGTTTTTTGATGATCTATGTATACGGCGGCGGCGGCGCGCGCGAATTTACGGCTTCCGTGGAAATGTCACATAAATCGGCGAGTACGAGAGCGTGGTGTATACGTGTGGGCCTTGACGCATCGACGGTTACGTCTATCCGATATACCTCCTCGCTTCGCGCATTCAGCGAAATACAATTGCAACGCGAGAGAGAGAGAGAGAGAGTCATTCCGCGAATGCAGATATTTTGTCGCATCTCTGCTATCCACGTAAAACAAAAAAAAAAGAAGAGAAAAAAGCTTCTTTCGATCGAGTTCACTTGTAAAATACTCTAATGCGCGGAGCGTGCGTCGTTCTTGCAAAGAGAGTTTCCGCAAACAATTCCTAACAAGTCTTTCTTGGAGAGAGCTCGGAAGATGAGCGAATCCCGAAGTGAGGCACGAAAAGAAAGATTGAAAACACCTCTTTGAACAATGAGGAGATCAGAGGCGGAAGAGGGAAAACGAAAGTTCCTTAAGGACCCGCCATTTGCATGTCTAATACTCGGGGAACTATCGATCAGAGGGAGTTTTTACATTTCTCGCAGGCGTCGTTAATTGACTTTCACAACAACGACGTTGGTTTTTCACGAGAGACTCTCCCTCTCTCTCTTTTTCGAGACATGAAGAAGCGATTAAGGTGTACATCGATTATGGAAATAATCGGTAGAGAGGGAGAGGAGTTTTGGATCTCTGACAAACGAGGATCTGCACGGCGGACGCATTAACCAGATTGTGGATTCTCGAGGGGAACCGACGGCCGCGGTGGCGGCGGCGGCGGCCACAGTAGAGAAATAGGAGCGAGCGCGAGCGAGGTAACGAGTGGAAATCACCATAATTGTGTCGCCGCTGCATCCCACACTGAGGGTTTCCCCGTTTCCCGCACATCGCGCAAACGTAACGATATTTAAACCGCCGAACGTCGCGGAGACGATATTCTCGACGTTATTACGCACATATCCGATCGGATTTTTTTTCTTTTCTTTCTTCGAACAACGGAGAACCTCCTCTTCCCGAGGCTCTTTTCCGTTTGAATATAAATCGTCGTTTATACGACGTTACTTTCTCTCCCTCTTTTTCCCTCCTCTCTCTCTCTCTCCGGCTGTAATAACAGTATTTTACTTATCTCGAATCGCGCGCGCACAGAATTCGGATTGAATTCCGATTCTTACCTTTTCCGCCGGATCTCTGACCCAATTTTCCGAACACGCATTACCCCCGATTTCAATCGCGTCGATTGCAAAAGAGCGAGGGAGGAAATGTGCTGTGAAGGAATTACAAGGGGATCTCTCTCTCTCGGAGACATTGCGTATGAATTTTCCGGCGAAAAAAATCTCCGTCTTTTAGGCGAGAAGACGCTTTGCGCGCAATCGCGAACGCGTTTATAAGATCTCGTCCGACCGTTCACGCGCACACGAGCGACCTAACAAATGGCGCGGGTAAGGAAGACGACGGGAAGCTCTGAATTACCATCTCGAATTTCCTTCCCCCGTGTCGTGACGCGAACAATCTTCCGGTAGAAGGACCTCGTTTATATCCCCCGTGAGCTGCATCGAAGTTCAAAGGATTTGTTTCATTGTTCGGCGGAGAACACACCGTCCGGTGCGCGCGTGTGTGCGGAAACAGTTAGTCCGTTTAGACAATAATTAGTTCTCGAGGGAAAACGACGATGGACGAAGGCGACTGCTTAATTGCTACCCCTCGGTGTACCCGGGGGTCGTGATGGAGGATAGGTGCTCTACTTAGTGGCGTAACGAGAAAGCGAGACGGAGCGAAAAGGTAGAATCTCATTGACCTTACACGTTTACTACTCGCGCGCGCGCTGCCGCCGCCTCGTCGTCCCAATCCCTTTCGTAGGTGTGAGTTTACATAATGAACGAGATTACGATCTAACAAGAGCGGGCGGCGGAACACGTCCGAAAAGAGATTATCTCCGACATACGTTAGTGCGCGCAAGTAATTAGTTTAAATAAACCGCCGCCACGCCGAGAGTTACTTTTCCGGTAGTCAGCGGGTTGTTTGTTCGAACTGTCATCTGCAGACGTAAACGTTTTGCGAGTTGTGCTTAAACTATCGTGTGTGGGTGTGTAAAAAAACGCGACGTAGAAAAATTAAAAAATTGAGATGCACATCTTCTCTTTCTCTCTCTTGCTCCTTTTCTCTGGTGGTAAAGATATTTTTCCTTTTGTATTTTTGGTTAAAGGAGCTTAAAAATTGACTTTTCGAAGCTTCCATTTTTCTCAAAAGCGGATAACGCGACGGCTTGAACAGTCAAAATAGAGTTTTCCGTCCGCATCGGTACGCATAACTCGGAGAGAGAGAGAGAGCCGGAAGTTATGCAGTGACGTGCGAAAGGGAACAAATTGAATTTTCGACGAAAGGAACGTGTGAGAACTGCGCTGTCTCTTTGAGAAATTGCGTTCCGAGAAGCGCATAAAACACGTGATACTGCGATGTAACTTCATAATTACGGATGTACGTGTAATAATAACAGCGTCATACGTTATTCCTTAGTTTTTACCGGACACTCTTCTGCAAGCAGTGTTCGACTTACGACATCCGACAAATAAGGTTCTTTTTTTTTACATCCATTTAAATTCTTCGAAAACTTTCTTTTTCGTTTGCAAGCGAGTAAATATCTTGGATCTATTATCGCTCTAAAAAACATACGTCAAATTTAGATTGAATTGTATATACGCACTTGTCGATGCGAAATAAGAAAGAAGGAAAGATTTTCGGTAAAATTTAAGCTTTCGAATATTCGTCGACGGTAGGTATACATGTAAAAGAATCGCTTTATTTCGATAAAAGATAAAAATTCATCTACTTTCTCGCTTCTGACGTCGCAATGCAAACATGGATATATACTCCGGGAGTTTTTCAAAGTAATGAAGCTTCGCGATAGAAGAAATATTTTATTTTGCCGGGCAACATGTATATCATCGCTTCAAAAGAGAACTTTATATATTCTTTTATGTGAAAAGCTCATATTTTTACGGAATTTATTTATTCAAAACAAACAAGAAAACCCCCCCGTCCCAGGAAAATGTATGTTAAACATACAGGAGAAAATGTAAAGTAAACATGGCGCATACACGTTGCAAACTCGACGCGAGTTCGTCAGATAATAGAATTTTACTCTAAAACACAGTTCCAGAGAGAAGCACATTTCTATCAAATCGTGTCGAATTCTCTCCTTTTTAAGCTCGAAGCGTTATCCAACCTTCATATCGGACCTCTGCATTGAACCCTCGTTATCTCGTCTTTCGTCGTTGAGGGATCGCGAGGGTGGGGGAGGATTACGTCCGAAAATTGATTGCACATCCGGTAATCTCGGAGACGTACGAATTCGCGACACACGAAATTTTCCGAACACGAACCATCCTTTTCCCGAAGTCCCGTCGTCATACGTTTCTCGAGTTTCCGCGAACGTAGCGGGAATTTCGACGCGTGAGAAAAGTTTTCGGCACCGCGTGGATTGAATATAAGCATACGAATACACTTCACGTTTCATCGAACGGCGCGCGGAAGAGAAAAGTTTGGAAAACGGAAGAACATTATCGAGACATCTTTCGGCGACATAATGTTCGAAATTTGATACTTTGCCCAAAAGTCGAAAAATTCGCAAGGGCAAAAAAGATATTTTTGTTCCGCGCGTTTTACGCGACGAGAGATCACTTCCGGCGTCATCTCGCGAATCCGGCGAAACTTTTTCACGGATTACGTGAGCGCGCGATGCATATTTAAATTGCATTTCGCGAGCAATGCGAGAGAACGTTTCCCGATGTGCACAATACGTCCCCGAGATCTCCTTATATATAGTGTTATACCGGCCAAGTGTACGTAGTACATGAGAGCAACGTCAACGGACTTGCTTGCATAAACGAAAGTCGGTCATCGATCAAACGTGCATCTGAAAAAAAAAAAAAAAGGCGGCCAAAGGACCGCAACGCGCAAAGCCGAAACTATTTGTATATCCGGCATCCATTGCGGATATTTCAGAAAATTTCTATTTTATTCGCGAACAAATTCCGGTTTGCTTTTACACAATAGTTGCTTTTACATAATGGCAGCGCATGAATATGAGTGAAATATTTTAAATTATAAATGCGCGAAAATAAATGACTTTAAAATTTATTTATTTTTTTTTTTTTACGGTAAACATCTTCGTCGCTTTTGCAACTGTTTGTGTTTCTCCTCTTTCAGTTTTTGTTCTCTAAAAATGTTTCTTCCAAAGACATTTTTGACTTTCCAAGTTATTCTATTTCTATTTGTTATTTGAAATGGAGAATAATATACACATATGCTAAATGTATGTCAATTTAATGCGGTGAATAATTGGATGTCAGATATTTAAACTATTTACTCATCTCTCTTTAAAATTTCAACGTCAGTCCTTTAATTAATTACGTGATTTAATTACTGCTACAATTTTGATTTTGAATGCGAATATTTTGCGCGCGCGCGCGCGCGCGTGCCGTTAGCCATTTTAACCGTTATGTGCGATATTACTATTTTTTTTCATTAGATAAATGTTGTATCTATCTATACGTAGCAATATTCAGAATTTTAATATCTCTTCGAAGAGATTTACAATTCAAAAAATTAGAATTACATCTCTCCTTCTCTCACATCTCAGCTTTTTAAAATTAATTTGCAATTTAATTTCCTATTGCACATCAAATTTGTCAACTGTCTGTACGTCTTAATGTTCACAGAAATACATTTCAATCTTCTCTCTCTTTCTCGTAAAAAGAAAGAGTTACGCACGTTAAAAGTGCGAAACAGTCGGTCATAAAGGAGACACACTACGAGTAAGATAAATGAAACGAGAATGTTGCGAGGTGTGTGGCGCGCTCGTAAATCAAGCAACAGCCCCCCTGATGGATCGCCTTTAGCGACCTTTATATCCTGTTTTATTCTTTGTATCACTTTCCGTACCGTCGCCGAAATCTGGTTGGCTAACTCCGACCCCATAATCCAATCCAGTTGGGACAACAACGATTCGGAAGACCCATAAAAAAATGGACTTCTCGTTTAAAGATCATAGAACACGACAGCGCGGATGTATAAAAAAAAAAAAAACGATACACCTTCATACACATGTGTTTCTTTCGCACAATGTACTACTTTATATATAGCGCTCGAACTTGCGTGTGTTTCAAATGTGCTAGAAAATATTGTACATAAAAAAAAAACGAGATACACGACTATAAACGCGGAGCTGCGCGATGTTTTATAAAATAACACAATAACGTGCGAGCAACACGGATAAATTGCGTTCGAAAAACGATGTTAAGACATAACGCGCGTTATTCGCGCGTATTTCGAGAGCGGTCGTCGAAATCGCTAGAGAATTAAAAATCGCTTTGTGCGACACGCGCTATCGTTCGCTCTAACGCCTCTATTTATTCGTAATAAACGAATGTGTGTGCGAAGTCACACGCGCACGAGGGGGGGAGGGGGGACGAAGCGAAATGACGAGTCACGGCAAATAGCGCGCGATGAACGTTGCGTCGTATCGGTGAAATTGGAACGTAAAACGTTATCGCGTTTCGCTTCAGGCGCGGCGCGGATGCATTCAAAGCGAATTGTCGGATTTAAATCGCCGCGCGCGCGACATGTTATTCGTCGAAATACGAAATCTCCAATAGAGAGAGAGAGAGAGAAGAAATGAGATGGATAAGTGGGAGCGACACGCGCGAAAGAAACGATAAGAACTGCGAGACGACGGAAGAGAGAGAGAGAGAGAAAGACACAGAAACGAGAAGAGAAGCGGATGTAGACCGTGTCTGAGAAGATCGTCGTCGCGTTTTATAAAAGCCGCGCGCGTACACCACCGTGACATTGTAAAAACCTTGGAGAGACAGGGCGACGACATTTACCGGTGTCTCGCCTCGTCGTAAGGGATGAGTCGGTGGTACGAGTGGCATAAAGAATAACGACGAGACGCGGCGCGGAGCGTGCTTGATAGTCGGAAGAAGGCTTGATAAATTGGGTTTCTCGCGATTACGGTGCCGTTAAGGCCGATGTCGTCGCCTCGTACTATCCGCGCGAGACTAAAGTAAAGGGTGCGTCTTCCTCGTCACGATTCCTCCTCGGAAACGAGAAATTTTTACGCGCCGTTCTGTATTCCGGGGGCGATTCCCGGGGACGTACCTCATTTGGTTAAACGCGCTCGGCGGCCGCAGAGAATTTCGTCATACGTTTACGAGTCGCAATTTGCGTTGTACTCGGGCGGGGACAAAGAGCGGGTCGAAAAACAAAACGCGCGAACGTTTGTAACGAAATTGCTAACATTTAGGGATGTAGAAATAATTATGTTGCGAACAATGGGATTATAATTCTCCGCCCCGGTTCCGCGCGCTGACAATGTATTGCCATTTAACACGCCTTTGTGGACACGGTAATGCGCAATAGGAGATCGAAATGAAATTATCGCGCTCGCCTCACTTCGGCCCGTCCTCCTTCAAATCGCAGAGGAAACAATAAAGAATTATTTTTTTTTTTAATTAAACCGCGAACGTGCCGCATTCGCAAGATAAAAGCGAGAAAACTCGCAGAAATTACAATACGAGAACGGTGCAGAGAAGCAACGTTCCAATAATTGGGTTTTCAGTAATAAATTAAGCGAATGTAACGTGAATTTATTTTTATAATAATTAAGAATATATTATTAAAAAAAAATATGTACATGTGATGCGTACGGACTGAATTCGCGATAAAAATGCCGAGCCAATTTTTCCCCGATATTGAAATGTCAAGAAGAATTGCGTGTCTCTTTCACGTAAAAATTTTTTTAATTACTCTCAATTATCAACATCTCCGCAGTTACGTCGCAGCGAGGCTTAAACGACATCAACAACAACAACATTAGGTATACTGAAATACGAATTGCCGTGCGTGTGCGCGGCACGTTTCGAGCGCGGACAACGTGCTCCGACGTTGCTTAAACGCGCACACCGTGTGTGTTTCCGCGTTTCTAATAAATTTCACAATGTGCGACCGGTCGAACGTAAAGTTCAGATTCTCAAATCCTTCGAACGGTCCTCCTAACTCCAGAGACCGTGTTTGCGGTCGTGCCCGCGCCGCAGCTGCGATCCGCAGATAGTGCGATACCGCCGCAGCGGAAGCGGAACTATACGCGGTAATCTCATTTACAAATTCGTCAAAGGAATAGCTCGGGGATGATATGGAACCTACACAACCTATAACCACCCCGGCGCTATTATATCCGCCTTGTACGCGCGCGACGCGCACAATACAATCGATTCCCACGTTATTATTACGGTCTGGATAATGACCTTCCGTTCATTCATTAAGTCCCAATGTTATCGCGCATTCCAAATCCTGCGGGATTGAAAAGCTTTGCCGAATACAATGGGAGGGGGAGGAGAAAAACTCGCGGAGAGACGCGTTTCCTCGCGCGCGCGCACATAATTCGCATACTTTTATCTGGCGAAACGATCGCGTTTATGTGGAAAAAAAAAAAATCCAAGTAGTTCTACGAGAGTTGTTCTCTCTCTCTCTCTCTCTCTCTCTCTGTATCCGTTCATAAAAGTCAAATAAACGGAAGTTGAATGCATTTAGCGAAGCTGTATTCGTTTTCCGCGCCGCGCGCGCGCGCGCGGTATCACGGGAACAATAAAGCATTTTTTCTCCTCTTACGCGAGAGAGGGAGAGAGAGAGAAACTTCAAATTAGCTCGTAAATACCGTAGCGTGGCACCGCGCGGAATTTAATTTCAAAAGGGGGAACTCCCGCTTTTGTCTCCGAGCGCGAGACTTTTCGAAAATATTCAGTCGGCGCGTCGCGCGTATTGGCCGATACATTAATTCTCCGATATTGATCGAGCTCGTTTTCACACGGTGTGTGTAGTTGTGCGTTTTCTATATATTTTATTTCTCTTTGCGTTGCACGCGCGAAGTTGCATTGAGATCTCGATTCAGCTCGCGGATCTCCGGGAGCTGCGCCGCCGCCGGTCCAGACGGGAACGTCGCGCTCGCGTTTCTCAGAAAATGCGTCGCGCGTGTATTTTAAGCCGCTGGGCGCGCAGATAGGCGCGCTTTCACGTAAAATTCCAGCGGAAAGGCCAACGCCGATAATACGGGAGCAAATTTCCGGCTGTCACGCGTAATGGAATTAGATTCACGCGCGATAACCGTCCGTGTGTGTGTGTGTGTATTACGACGACGGGATAAAATGTAGGACTCGATCGTCGCGGTATATACGTTCGTTCTCTCGTTATCATCTCGCGAGCTCGTCGCGGCACAAAGAATTCCCATTGTCCGACCGAGCTTTTTGTTATCCATGAAGAGAGAGTCCTTCTCTTCTTTAACGCAAGAATTCGAGAACGCAAACGTTCGAAAGTAAATTTGCACGAGAAAAGAATGATTTAAAGATTGTGCAAGAAGTTGGGAAATACGTGTCCACTTTACGTGTCTAACCGGTCCTCGCGATTAAAGCTTCAAGGACTCTCTCTCTCTCTCTCATGTTTACTAAACCGCTCCGTCGTATGCGATGAACGGTAAGCGGATTCGTCCGAAACTTCACAAGCAAAATGTGACTTCAACGAATACATTATGACTTAAGCGGGGAGGGACTTAATGGAAAACGCAATGGAAATTTCATGCGGAACAGTTTAAGTTGCGTTACGCTCGCTGATTGTCTCGGGGCGCGTCTGTTTACTCGCGGAATTAGATCTTCACGTAAATTACCTCCTCTCTCTCGCGTTTCCGAGTTCTATATTCTCGTGTGCGGGTTTTAGAAACGCAACTTGGAAAATTCCGCAATTAGTCATTCCGCTCGGGTTACTTTTGCTCGCGGAATTTCGAGAGCGAATCGAGCTGTCAATTCAGAGACCGCCGATGAGCGAGCTGTATCGTGAATATAAATCCGACCGTGATAAAATCGGACTTCCCTTTAATCTCCGACGTCCGATAGAGACGTCGGGAGGTTCTCACGTCGCGCTCTCGCGCGAGCATTGTTATTAACTTGTATCGATAGTCGCGTTGTCCGTCTTTTCATTATGAAGCATCCCGCACGTGGGATCCTGGGGATTGCAAACGTTCACGTTTCCGTTACGGACCGTATAAATGTGCGGAATAAATCGCGCAACCTCCTCGTGCGAGAAGGAACGAACAATGATATCGGTCTCATCGCGCTTGGACAATATAGTGTGTCGGAAGCGCGGCGGAATGTTGGCCGCGCCGGAGTTAAGCCGGTTTTACCTGAGAATGCGAGTGATACTCGTTGCCGTTTGGGAATCTGAACCGGAAGGGGCTGTGCACGGGACAGTTGAAGCGAAACGGGCTCTCGGCGGGCAGTCTGGGCGGTGGATGGGTGTGCGGGCCAAAGATCACGCAGTCCATCGGCATGGGCCGTCCGGGCGCGTGATCGAGGGAGCGACAGGAGTAGCTGATGGGCGGTCGCACGGCCGGATGATCGGCCGGATGATCGACTGGGTGTCGACACGCGGATTGCTCGATCGTCGGTCTGCCTGCGTGTTGCGCGGCTTCTGGGTGCTGTCGATGCTCCACCATTCGCGATACGTGCTCGGCCGAACGGCACCCGTGGTCGTGCGGTCTCCCAAAGTGGTGGTCGTGTACATAACTGGCGTGATCCTTGAGTCGGCAAGGGTGCTCGATTGCGCGTATCATACGACGGTCTATGGTGCCGCCGCTGCTGCCGATACTGCCAGGCGACATCGAGGACGATGCGGTCGGATGGTCCACGAGCGATCGCGGTTGCTCCGTGCGTATCTGTTCCATTGATCTGCTCATTCCCTCCATCGGTCGTATGGAGTGGTGATGCTCGATAGAGGCACGCATCGGATCAGACGGCGGCTGGCGTATAATGGAGTCGATCGAACGCATCGACTCCATCGATCGCATCGCCTCGGTCGAGCGCATCGTGTGCTCGATCGGGCGCATTGGCGATGGATCGGTCGATCTGCACGGTCTTTCCCAGCATCGTGGCACCGTGGCCGCGCCACCGCCGTGGATTCCGCCGCCGCCACCGCCGCCACCGCCTCCGCCGCCGCCACCACCGTGACCTTGGGACACCCAACCGCCCGCGTACGGATGATCCATTTCCGTCGCCGCGAGCCGTCGTCGCCGTCAGCGCGGCTCTCGTGCTCACGGAACTCGCGGCCGCATGGCCCTGTCCGGTGCCATGATTCGTTTTCGACGCGACGGACTGACGCGTCGCCGCCGCGTCGTCGCGCACTGTCACTCGCGAAAGTTGACGCGCGCTGTCGCTGGCGCGTCACGGCGCGTCACGTCACACGCCTCGCGGGACGCGTTCCAGATCGACGCGAGAAAGGACCGACCGAGCGATGATATTTGAATCGCGAAGAAAAACCGTAGGATACCAGATGGAATCCGTACGCGGAAGAGAGCACGCGGAAACTGTCGATGAAGAGAATGGAGACACACACGACGAGCGAGGAGAAGAACGAGGCCGAGAAGAAGAGAAAATAAACTCGGAACAAAAGAACGGAGCGGAACTAAAAAAAAAAAAAAAAAAGGAAGAAAGTGAAACGTCGACTATCCAACGGTCTCGCGAGTGAGAAAAGAGTCGGAGCGATGGAGGAAGCCGTGAGCTAGTGCGGCAGCGACGGAAAATCGACGCATCGCGGTGCCGCGCTCCCCAACACTGAGCCTCGCGGCTTCGACTGCCGCGCAGTCCCTCCACGCAAACCGACCGACCGACCGACCCACTATCCTCGACAGCCACCCACCCGCCACCTAGTCATCCCTCCCTCTCACACGTACCACCCTACTATGCCCCGTGTCTCATCCGCCAGCATCACCAACCCCTCAGCGGCAACGCGGCTCTCCTTCATCCCTCTGGACCGCAATGTTCGCCCACCGCCTCCGGTTCAACTCTGTCTCTCTCTCGCGGCCTCTCTCACCCCCTTCTCCTCTCTTACGCCCTCGTCTTTCCAACGATCTTCTTCCAACGAACTCAACCGCAATTTCCCCTTTCTTCCCTTTTCGACGAGGTGCCGTTCGTTCGTCGTAAAATCTCCCACCCCTGCCTTTCGTTCTCTTCCTCCCACACCATCTTCTCCGATCCCCTTTCTCGCCGTAAACAACCACCAAATTCACCGATTATATACGCTCTCGCTCGCGTTCTCTCTCTCTTTTTCCCTCAACGTCCTCTTCCGTCAGAATTTTACTCCCTCTTCGTCACGTAAAAGCGTCGGTTATTTCTGTCCGAACGTCAGTCTTCCTCGATTCCTTCCGTCTTATCTCCGATGGCAATTTCCTGTCATTCAGAGAAGCAAGTTGAAATAGATCACGAGAGGAAGTGGGTGTATCGAAGACTCTGGCACGTCGGTCCAGAAACAGAGGAGATGCGCGCGATTGGCGACCGAATATCGGAGAGACTCTCTCTCTCTCTCTCTCTCTCTTTCAAGTATAATATATGCGTCCCCATACGCCGAAGGCGAGTGAATGAAAAATGACCGATCGATTCTCTCCACTAGGGTAGGTGGCTCTCCCAACGCTAAGTCTCATTCCCGTACATAGCACCCTCAATTCCCGGTGTCGTTCGAAGCGCCGGACGAAACGGCGGAGCTACTAATTAAGCGCGAGCTTTTCGCGACGTCGACGATGATGACAACGACGACGCGTCGCAGTTCGTTTCATCCTTTGTCTCGCGCGCGAGAGAGAATTACCGACAAGTCGCTACGTTATAAAGTACAAAGTGAAAACTCATCGAAGCAAAACGACGCGCCGGTCAGAGAGAACTCGACAACTGCGAGTTATTGTAAACTAGTGCCGAGAGACTAAAGATCAGCGAGTAATGATTCACGAACTTAATGATAAGAGAGAGAGAGAGAGAGAGAGAGAAAGAGCGAAGAAGAAAATGTAGTTGTGTAAAATGTAGAAATTCAAACTCGGAGGTTCGCAAACCCGCGTGAATAATGTATGGCGGTCTTGAGCGTTCCTGATCGAACTATATATCCCGGCGCCAATACGCACGGAATAAATATTTTACAAATACGCGCCGGGGACGTGTATGCGTTCCGAATAGAAATATCGAGAGTTCCGAAAACGTAAAGAATATTTTTCCGCGCCACCCCTCCGATTAGGGCATTAGTTTTTAACTATTCGATTCGTCGATCAATTCGGGAGACTGCCGGTTTTTATCCCCCGCCTCCCCCTTTCCGGCGGGAAGATTGAAGAAGCCAGACGTTCATTTACCAACATTTTCAATTTGTAGAGTCGTACATCTCGAAGTATACGTGCCGAATTAAAGCGATATTAGGAAGAAGGTCGACCCCATATTGCAAGACTCCCGAACTGCTTGGAAATAATACCGTATAAAAGCGATCTGTGTGTGTGATGCTGTTATAAAACTCTCTCCCCGAAGAAAAAAAAAATATCGAAAAATCTTATTCGATTGGATGAAATTTAGTCAAATCGAACATTCGTTCTCGCAATTAATAAACGCAACGGAGAGTTTTTTTCAATCCGCGCACGCTCGACGCAAATCAGCAGCGCGGCTCTTGTTAAACTTCTACGATGATTAAATAGCCTGCATGCTTGTAAAAAACAAACGTGCTCAATTTGTATCGATATACCTCGTTCCTTCTGTTTTCATAAAACCGCGCAAACAAATACCTTCTACGCATCGGACGCGTATATTTCGCGATTATCAAATTACAACACGTACATCCCGATTATCAAATTGTTCATCGCACGCGTGATAAACTTGGAAATATCGTGCGCCGAATTACCGCGGCGCAAAAAAAAAAAACATCGCGCGTGTCGCGTTAAAAAACTAGCGAATCTTTTCTCGTGAGAGTTCGTCTCACACTTGAGGAAAATAATCGCTGATTACCATAGCAGCGTTTCTATCCTCGGAAGCGTGTTGGAAACAACGCGCAACCGAGTTACGTGAAATCGCCCTCTTTTTAAATCGAGGGATGATGCAAGCCAGGTTTCTAGCTGCAAGCTAAACAGGCATTCGCCATTACACCCTGCGTTCTGAATAATTCATCGCTCCGACATCCACCGGTGTAACCCTTAAATGTATTCCATTACCATTTGGTAACGACGCTAATTTCCCATGCACATGACACCCTCAGGATAATCTTGAAGCTCACGCCCCGTCTTTCGGCATCCGCGCTCGTCTCAGTTTCGGTTTGAATTCCGTTCGAGTTTTTTTTCTTTTTTTTCCGTGAAGAATATCTTTCTTCGCGTATCGCTTTGTAGATTCCGAGAGCGAGTGAATCGCGGAGCAAAAACTTTTAATAATTTTGTTTTTCTTCCGCTCGCCGGAACGGCAAATACAAAGTTTGCAAAATTTAATGATACCCGCACGGATCACGTTCACGGGTTTTTCCCGGCAGAGGGGAAAAAAAAAACACATGACACGCTAACCCACATTCCAAGGCTGCCCTATATTTCGACACGTGAACTCGGAAAAACGTCGCGCACAGTAGCTTCCGTAAACCGACGCGTTATTACGTTGACTTGTGTGTATCAAAGATTAACGATCGACTTAAGAAAATCGCGAATTTTATGCGCATCAGCGAACTTTATAAACGATTGGAAATTGAGTGCGGAAGGTTTTTCTTTTTTTTTTTACGATCGAAGCATCATTTAAATACACTGCTCCGCCAATTGTGCGCAAGAATCTTTTCTACAATGCGCGAAAATAATAATTATTTTGAAAGACTCAATGATCCACATTCGCACGCGAAATATTGAACAAAATTGCGGCGAGAGTTGCTGACGGCAACGTAACATCAATATTTATGGACGTCGCAACGAATCACATTAAATCATAGATAAAGTAATCCGCTAAGCGGATGTACAGATAGTCATCGACGATGCTCTATTGACGTGTAAGAGAATTGACGAGATTTTATCACGTCACGTCGAAAATTGAAGCCGACAGTTTCGGTTTTGATATCGTCGTTTAATAAAATTACAAAATGACAAGTAAACTTTGATATGGCCGTGCGAATCAACGGGATCTTGGAATGAACCTTGATTCATACCGACGAAAACTGCTCCGGTTCGCGCGAGAATATTGTTACTAATTGCCTCTAATTACTAATTACTCCAATCTGTACGGGTCACTTGGTTGAAACGTCCTTGTCCTCTTTCCGCAAGATTTTCGCACAATTTGCGAGACGTGTACATGCTAAAGTTCAGCCTTGTACTAAAATTGATGCTCCCTAAGAGAGAGTGTGGGATGCATCGGCGTTGTGTCATTTATCACGTGTGTGTACGTGTTCACACAGATTCATATGGTAATCAACTACCTTTGACTTCTTCCAAGTATCTTAACATACAAAGTAATACTGAGATTTCTGACTGAAGATTAATAGATCGAAACAAACATCTAAATTCCAATCTTTAAAAAATGAAGCAAACATTTAATCTTTAAAAGATGAGAGAACATTTCAAAATGTCACCGAGTAAATTCGGGGCCACGTCACAATTTAACCGCCGCAATTATTGCCGCACAAACCCGCTTCTTTCATTTGTGTATTCGAACATTAAATGTGAACATGTATGGCAATTCTATTGATTCGTAAAACTTTACGCTAAGGTTTATGTGTGGAAACAAAAAACAAAGAGAACGTTTGTTCGTTAAAACTGACCTACAACACATAATATAAATTCGACGGAAATCACATATACAATATATATATATATATATTTTTTTTTTCACGTTTAGAAAAGGTCCGTGTGTCTATAAAATCACACAATATATATCGAACGCATCGCGTATCCTACTCGATGATTCTCAATCCTCTTATCTAGGATTAGCTTTAAGCCTTCGCGCGATAAAGTCCGCAGTCATCCGCATCATACAGAGAGCTACGTTAAAAATCCATCGGGTTTTTCAGTCCCCCTCTATATATAGGATGAAACATGTAATTTGTACGTAGGACGCGACGATTCTCTTTCGAGCGCAAAAGCGAATTTTAATGCGCGCGAAATTTATATACAGGAGATAATTTTTTTTTTGCGAAATTTTAAAATTCTCTCGTAATGACGTTCATCGGTAATAATCGTAATTTTTTGTGCGGTAATGCACATAATAATTGTAACCATTATATAGAACGTTAAAAGCAAATCCTGTTTTATTAAGAGAAAGCTTTTGAGTGACAGAATTCAGTGTTAATTAAAAAATTAATTAATTAATGTGAAATAATAACTTGCAAAAACGGGGGAAACCTTATCGACACGGTTGACTTATTACTCGCGAGGTCTGACCCAACCCGCGGTTCTACTACTGTGCGCGCGTCCTAGTCTGACCTCGCGCGCCCGCGCTTTATATTCACTTCCTGCTGATCTATACAGTGTTGCGGCAGGAGGATTCTCTTAACAGAAACGCATAATTATACCGCAAATTTGAGACATTGTGTGCGAACCTGCTGTGAGGTCGCAAAAAAAAAAAAAGAAAAAGAAGAACAAGAAGGCGAAGCGCGAATGCATAAAATTACGAAATTTCCAACTTTTGACTTGCTGATGTGCGCGTTGGTCGTTAAAATTCTGGAGGTCAACCCCCCTCAAGTACGGCGACTTAATTTTGAAAGACCTTTTAGTTTGCTTTGTCGGAGCCCTCAACGTCCTCAAAGTTGTATGCGCGCGGCGTAACTCGGTAAGTTACATTAAGTAGCTCTCTCTTGATGAACGTTAATATCCTGACGTCTCTCTCTTGATAGATAGGCTTTTAAAAGATTTTCGCGAACCCTTATAGTTGCATCCCCGGCAGCCCTGACATCTTTCACTTCCCTGCACAACTCGTCACGTGTACGCGTCCTTCCCCCCTCCCCGTATTCACAGGACATTTCCTTCTGTGTTAACAGAGTGCTTTACATTGCTTTTATACATACAAGAACAACGTTTCTTCCATCTTTATTATACCTCCCTTACTGTGCGCCGTAAAATGTTATTGCGGCGAGCTAGCGCACACACGCGGCACGCTCATGCATAAAAATTTCCATGAACGAATACGTTCGTTCAATGATTTCCGTGTGTGTCGCGCGCGCGCGACACACAC
>QVNV01003003.1:0-52753 GCA_014825455.1 Pseudomyrmex pallidus
GTATATATTGTGTGAATACATTTGAATTTTGAAAATTCAAACGAAAACAAGCAGAACAGAATGAAAAACGAGTTCAAGTTGTTTTTGTCTATGAAGAGGTCAAATTGTTTTGCAGTTACTTCCAAAATCTTATACGGAACGTGACACCGTGCGATCGACCAGTTCAAACAAGCCCATTGCCTATCGTGACTGATATAGAGTCGATTCTATTTTAATCAGCCGATATCATAGTCATTGTTATTCAAAATGTATCATTTGGTTCATTATTTTCTATACACTTTTAATTTTTAAGATAAAAATCTTCTCTTGAGATCACTCAAGTTAGTTTGCACTGTAGTCAAATATCTTGTGCTCAGCAAGGTGATCCTAAATTCATTTATACGGAACCTCGATTCTCTAGGACGACAACGTTTTAACGCGAGGACGTTGGTGATCCGAGCACATTGATGCAGTGATAAACCGCACGCGATATTCGCCTTGACATACCTTCGGTATAGAACAACGAAGTAATTCGCACAGTTGCATAATCACGTAAGAGAGAGAGAGAGAGAGAGAGAAAGAGAGAGATCGCTCACCTGAGAACGTATCTGATTGAGTGATCTCTCGAAGCCGTAGTAGCGTTGAACGTCGACTTTCGAGAGCTGTTCGGGTATGCGAAGGGCCTGCTTGAGGGACTGCTCGGTGGTGCCCCGCGCTCCGAAGTACGCCACAGTCAGAGCCTGATGGATACTATGCGGACTGAAGAAGATGTTATCATTCGATTCGATCAGCGCGGCTTTCTTCAGACTGTCGAGCGCGAAGTCGAAGCGCGCGTCCGTCAGAGATACCTTGGACGCTGGGTCCATCGCCGACGGTATGTCGTTTCCTACCAGACATTGAGCCGAAATTCTGTCGCTCGCCAGCAGCAATATTATCGTCTGCAAAACAAGAGAAGAGAAACAATATTTGTTAGATAAAAGTATATTTTGTGTTTTCTTGCTCGAGATTTTTAGCAATTGCGAACTTTACAATCTTTGAAGTCAATTTTATCGAAATATTCTTTTATTCTAGTAATTTTGAGTAGATGAAAATAATTGTAAAATTAAATTTATAACAAAAAATAAAACATGAAAATCGCAACATGACATCATTTTCTCGTTGAAATATTCGTCGAGAGAAAAAACTTTCTCGCGCGACGCGACGGAGAAAGCGACGAGGGACACACTTGCCGTAAAGGACGTAAAAACCGAAACATAATGAAAACCTTTCTTTTTTTTTCTTTTGATATCACTTTAACAAAAACTTGAAATCAGAGATTCGCAGAGATTTCTAATTTAACTTCTCGAAATTAAACGATAATGAAAATTGTTTGCTTTCTCATTACACGTATGAGATATTGAGGTAATCATAATGTGTCCGACATGATGTAATTCAGTTTCTTGACTTCTCTTCCTTCTTTCTCGATTGGTCATTTCCTGCACGATTGCAGCGAAATTGCGACCGGATCAGAAATCGGAGAAGTTAGAAACGAGTGAAAGCAAGCGCTGGGTAAAGCCAGCGCGACATGACATCACAAGGCTTTCTTGACTGAAATCAAATCTGTGACGAAAGCAGCATTTTACCGATGAATGAAAACACATGATATAGCCGCGCACGATTTCACGGACACACCTCGGAAAGGCGTAACGTAATGTGAAATTTGCATAAGACTAATCACGAGGCAATCTTATACGACAAAGTCTTCGGTGACGTCATATACGTTGCAATTATAATTGCTTTGTAACTCTTTACTTCCTCGACAAAAAAATTTAGAATGCTATAAGAGTGACGTTCTAAAATGACTAAAACACTCAAATAAACATTAAAAAATGAACAAAATGCTGACTTAAAAACAACTTTTAAAATAAAAATTTGTCTTTTTTTAAAAAATATTTTATTCTAGTACCGAATGTTATTTATGCAAAACTTTTATTCTGACACTTAATATATTTTTAAGCACTTGATATAAAAATTAAATCTTATTATTGCGCAAAAGAATTTAAAATTGAAAGTTTCAAGAAAAATTCGACTGAGTTATAAAGTGGTGATTTTCGACGTAGAGTACGTATCGATCAAAAGAAAACATACACTCAGGTAATACATTAAGAATAAAACTAGAAAGTTATTTCTCTCGGTCACGGTTTAATAACATTTCTGAGCGGATTACTGGAGCTCGACATTCTACTAAAAACCCGAGTCAAGACGGTTTAATAGCTCGAAATTCTAGCGTTGTGAAATATCGCGGATCAAGTTCTGGTAAATCCGCCGCACGTCATGCGTGCTTCTTATTATGTCGAGCACGTATCGTACAATTCATGACAAGTGTGCTCTCGAAGCTAGTCTTTAGCTTTATTCTTGCTTCATCAGAGGAATTGTTTTTTTCATGTTTTTTTCTTTTTTACCTTTATTTTTTATTCTTTCAAGAGAGCTGCTCAAGACAGTTTGTTCGTGACGTAAGAATTCATGAATGAACGAGTAGTAAGGAGTGACAGGGAAATTCCGTGATAGTCGTAAAATGAGATTCTCCCTGTACGAGTGTGTGTCGAGGAATGAGGATCTTTTTTATGGTAGAATTGTATCAACACAATACACGTGACAAAAAGCATGATCGCGATGTTAACTAACTCGCATGTTGCGATGCAATTAAAAGAGAAAAAGATTCATCTTTTATTAATGAATGGATGAATTTTTATTATTATCTTGACGAACAATAGCATAGAGTCTTCGCGTGTGAAGGTGAGATCAAAAAGATCGCAATTTGCACTCGAACAGTGACAATGCGAACAATGAATTATGCGACCTTATCTTGTTTATTTATACCGTTTTTGTACTTATTTAAACATCGGTTCATTGTACATATGTCGAGATTGCACGATATGTTAGTGTGAGTCGAATTAACGCTGCCTCGTAAACGTAGTCACGATATATTCATAAATATCGAAAAGATAAATATGTTACATAAATCTGACGTCGCGCTCGTAAATAAATCCAGAGATAAAACCAGATGATGTTATAATATTAACGATATGGTTTAAACGCATAGAACGTTAAATTTGAACTCGACCTTGTACTTACTATTATAACTTGATTTTTATGTCGAAAAGGAATCTTGTAGATTCAAAACGTTCATCTCATTGTATTTAAGTAAAATTATATTGAGATTGAAATGTAAATTTATAGTAACTGTCTTCACTTGTTTATTTGTTACTGCAATGCAATGCAAATTGAACTTAGTTAAAATTAAATTAAATTTGATTAAAATTAAATTAAATTTTTTTGATATAAATGAATTTTATGCAATTCAAACAAAGAAAAGAGATAAAAATTAATTTCTAAGAGCGAAATGTTTGATCTTTCTCTTTTCTCTCATGATAAGATTTATCGCGGTTGAACTTCCGATAAGGTTAGGGGAGTCAACAGTGATTTCTTGAAGACATATAGTAAAACATTCGAGTAAGCTAACAATTTGTTAACAATACGGTGAGGAAAATTGTGTAAATTTTGTGTCATTAAATTCTATTAAAAAAATTATTAAATCGCTTTTTAAATCTTTGTTTATTACTGTATCATTCTTTGTTGCTGAGCAATGAAAGTTTGAAAAATTAAAATTCAATTCTTTTAGAAATTCAGATGCGCATGTAACAGATACAATATGTAACTATAGAATGATAAAAAAAGACTTATTCCAAAGAGCAAAGATTGGAATGATGCAGGAAAGAATTTAAAAAAAATTAATTGCAATAACGAACAAGAGAATTTTGTCTCAAAAATGTTTATTTTTTAAAAGATTATTTTATTACAGTATTTTCAAACCCTGTGACTACAAAATTCTAAAATTAGATTCGAATTCAATGCATCGAATTCCCCCAAAAAATCTCATCTTTCTTCAAAATGATAACAATTGTGAAATCTTTGAGAGAAAGAACAATGTGCGTACAAAAACACAATATTTTAATGAAGTTCGAGTACGAGAAATGTTTTTCTCATTGTCTTTCAAAATTATGAAGCAAATTTTACGAACTATCAAAATGTCACACGTTAGAAAAGTATTAGTAGCACTCACCGAGAGGAACAACATCGTTCTGACACTCTTCAGATCACTTCAATAAATTAAAAAATCAGCGAGATCAATTACAAGTCCAAGTGACAATCAGCGTTCTTGATGGACTGGACATCCAAGTGACGATTGAGAAGAGACGCGACTGGCGAACAGTCATGAAGACAGACGTCCGGAATGTTTGCCCGACCCCACTCTTTTTTCCTTTACTACTACTGGTAGTTCGTCATACTGCGTGAAGAACAGTGGAGAACGTCATGACACACGTCGAGTTAGGGTCAGGATCGGATTAAGCGAACAAGAGGCATGAAAATCAAGAAAGCGTTGCATTTTATCCATCGCCAATAAATTAATCGCGATTGATTTTCACTTTTAGACAATTTTGATATAAAAATACGATAAATTATTTAGAGGAGAATTTATGTTCGCTCGTCAATTTCGGCGATATATTTAATATACAAGTCTAACATTCGAAATCGCGCGTATTCTGCTTTAAAAAAAAAAATGTAATTCTTTTTACTTTTTGTTCATTCTTCCCTTCAGATCTGATTCTAAATTTGTTCGTTCCCCATTTTCAAATCCGATCCTAAATTTTGAGTGCAATACAATATTTACTTGTTTCGCTTGTCTCCGGTTATTACTTCCTCGTGTCTTGGAAATGCCCAGTCGTAATCATCGGCTCTTTATTACCAGAAACCCACTTCTCAAGGCTCTCACGATACGCAAACTTTACAATTTTCCGCTAACAATTTGCTTTTTTTGTAAAACTAAATTATACATCTCCGTTTTTGAAAAAGTTATTATCAAAAAACGTTTTACGTGTGATAATTACTAGAAAGAATGATATTAGTCGCGAGTTCTAATTAATCACGTCCTACATTCGGATAGTTTCTTTTTAGTTTTTGTCGTTCCGAAGGTCTTCAAGTTAGTTTTAACCTTGTCCTGTGTGTCTGCTGACAATGAGTCTGTTCATTGTCAGATAAAGTTTCGAATACGAAGTACAAGACAATCGCTTGATGACAATCGGAATCGGATCGCCGACTTATTATCGCGCAAGTAAAGCGCAAATTGCACAGAAATTATCTGAAATATTATAAAACGTTTACGAAGAAAGAGAATCTCTGGAGAGATAAAATCTGAAAATGTGAAATTAACTGATAATAAAATTTATCTTTCGAGTATTGCGTCAACCGCCTCAGTTGCATATTTGCCCGTCTGTGATTATTAAGTGGGTCAAGACAAACAGGTCAAATGGCTTAATATAAACGATCAAGTGTATGCAAAAAGGATGTTGTTCACCTCGTTCTCCAGCAAAATTGAACGATGATTGAATATCAAAAACAATAAATTAATATAATTTACTGCATACTCTGTAATTAAAAATAATAGATCTCTTCCGATATGCTAAACGATAAATAAAAAATAAAACATAAATTCACAGATATAAAACTTACTTGAAAATGTCAAGTTCTAATTGCGGCTAAGTGTTGGCTACTTATCAAATAAAGATTCTCAGAAGCGCGTTAAATGTCAGTGATCTCATTAATGACTCTATTTCGACCGCGGAGATTATAGTACTGATGTGACTCGCTGTCACCACAATAAATTTAGTGGTTTTATTAATCGTCAAACCGTAAATTTTTTCTCAATTATTCGTAAAACTTTAGCGACAATTAGGCGCATATTAATAAAAAAAACAACACCAGTGCGAACGTTTGATAAATACTAGTTTTTTTAAAAGCGTTGTACGCGATAAAATATATATCTTGACGACTACAACGAGAAACGATATATCATCGTTGATAGTAATTCATCGTAAACTACAGCTCTTGTGTGATGCATTTGTTTACATATGCGTTTTGCGTGTGTACGTTAACGAGACGCGGATGTGGGAAAATCCCAAAGTCAAATTCTCATAATTGTCTGGTGGACCGCAACTTTCGATTGTGTGTGGAAAAAAAACAAGCGGAACAATTTTTTTATTGCATAAATTGGATAAATAACAGTGATACAGCAAAATTAAAAAAAAAAAAAACTTCAAAGAACAACAATCCTTTTCTTATAACGTCAATGAATTTAATTTTTTCAAGTTATTCGAGCAAAGAACTCTATTAATGATTGTGATTTAAAAAAAAAATAAGTTCATTATCAGATCGAGCGAATTAAAATTAAATATTAATTTCTTTGAAACTTTTCTGTAATAAAAAAAAAAAAAGTGCAATACATGTGTACTGATACAAAAATCAGTATTCACTTACAAGAAATCGAAGAAATAAACATGATAAAAATATTTAATTAACAAATGTTATTGTATCCCGATCAAAGATGTAATTAGACAATTATCTTTTGTCAATTCGATTAAGCGTCCAATGTTTAATTGCGAGTTCTTGTTGATTCCACACAATATCTGATTCGACGATTATGCGTTTGATAAGACGACTAGTGAAGTGACATGATAGCAAACAATAGCTTTATTGATCAAAATGTCGCGAAGATGTTCTTCTAAGAATTATTATTATTCATCTAAAGAAAGAAATAAGAACTAATTAAAAAACTAACAACATGAAACTCACAATTAAAGAATTGAAACGTATATAACTTGCTGCTGTTGATTACTTACTTTTACCTACGTGACTTGTTATTCTTATTAATCTTATCACATTTTTTTTTTGATCGCAAATGTTACTTCTCATTTGCGCGCGCACGTGTTTTATTGAACAATCAGAATACATATCGATATTTACTACGATGTGACACTTTGTATTTTAATATAGGTACCTATTGCTTCTCACGGTAAAAATTATTGCTGTATTGACATCATTTTTCTTTTTTTATTACATTTTCTTTTTTTATTGTAACAAATTTATAACAAGACATAAATGCAAAAAAATCATACACCATATAACTATATTGTGCAGTCTCTAAAATTACTATTTCTATTCACTTCTCTTTTTTTTTTCTCTCATCAAGAGATGATATTCGCTAGATTGATGCAAAAGATGTGTGTCGCACGCTCACTTCGATAATAAAATCAAAATCAGTCTTGCAATATTACTCCAAGAAGGGAGTAATATTAAGTATAACGTTTAGAGCAATATGTGTATTCTAATATCAGAACGGTACAAATTTTCAAGATTCTTTAATGCTCTAACAATTCGGTAGAAAACAAAAAATAAACGACAGATCTTTTGCATCAATTCGATAAGTACTCTCTACCGTTTTTAGGTTCTTTTTTGTAGAAAAAAAAACACTTTGTTAAATAAAGATGTAATACTGCACAAGAGCATATACGATACGTATACGACATATGTACGAGAATATAATATCTCCTTTTTCATAGAGATTACACTCTGAGAGACCTGACTAAGTCAAAGTCTTCTACAATATTTCTTTTTTTAACACGAGTATAATTCTCAACTAAAACACTACAGCATCAGCTGTCGGACTTGGATGATGCCGTTGTCTCGTTGCTCGAGCTGCTGACGTTTTGCGTAACGGATGGATTATTGTTATCGTTAACCCAAAAATGGAAGCCTTCGCCGCTACGATGTAGTTCTACAATATTGACGACGCCCATTACGAAGTAAACCACAGCCAAGACCACAAAATAGCTGCCATAGATAAAAAACTGAAATGCAAAGCGTTTACAGCGTTATTTGAGACCGTGACAGTCGTTTTCTGCACGCATACTTCCTCACCTGATCTTCAATACTCATTGCGAGCATATCAATGACCACAATCGTCAGCAAACACTGCACCGCCAAGGCTAAAAACATATTTATTCCGAATACCAAACCGTAACTGTCCTCAGATATGTGTTTGGCGACTTCGAAGCTGCAAACAAGCAAAAAGAAAACGAGTGAACTTTCGTTCTTTAAAATTCAGCGCGAATTTATCTTGGATTTCTGGAAAATATATTTGTCGATTTAAAATGGCATGAGTTTTAATTTACCTCGCGACTGTGACCATGGTGTGATAAATCACTCCAAATATGATGTAGCCGGCGTATAGGAACCAGATGTTGGTGCTGTACGACATTAATATCAATATGAGACCTTCTAGAAGAGAGAACACGAACAATGTGATGTCACCTAATAAAGTCCAGTTTAATCGCATCATTCCTACGTAAAATACAGTTGCTGCACCTGGTGATAACGAAGAAATATATTTAAGACGATTTTTCTGTGGCAAAATAGTTAAATTCCGTTAAATAGTTCTTTAAATTCTAATTTAAAAAGCAAAATTATTATATGTAAAAAAAAATTCTTTAACGCATTCCAACAGTTTGTATGCATAAAAAATTTTTATCAGATTGAAACGTTTATCGTTCTACTATCAGTAGGCTCCATTAAGTTTATCTCTTGCAGATGTCTACGATTATAGAGACACAGATAGTTACCGCGAGATATCACTGGCAAAGATAGAGCGCAATTTATGTTGTGTTATTAAACATGCAAATCGTAAGAAATACCAATATTGCACAATACATTAAGTTGCGTTTTATATTTTTATTTTTTTAATTAGCAAAGATTAATTTTTTTAAATTAATTTAGCGATCTATCACTGATGACTTACATGCTTTGTCACATTCATTCAAAAATTATTATCATTACCTAGAATAGCGTATATAAAGTCCACAGCTCCGTTGTATATCTCATCATTGGGTCTGACCACGGTCGGGTTCAACCATAGTACTTGCACGAAGCTGATGATTTGCAGGTAGCCGCAAGTGGCTAAGGCCCACCAGACGGACCATTTGAGCACTCGATAATTCGCGTAGGCCTGCACGAAGTGCTTCCACAGCAGCACGTATGCGTTTCTGATCTTATGGAACAGCGGAGCTTTTAATTGCGCGAACGAATGATGTAAAGTAGTGCTGTTCTCGCCGTTGCACACTGCATTCGGTGAAATGCTCACAACTGCGATTCCTCGCGGTTCGAGCGATCCTTTTATTTGTTCGTCCTCGTAAACGTTCGCACGGTGGAAATAGATCGACTGACCCACGGAGGGCAAGAACAGCGCCCAAATAGTCGCTATTGTGATAGCTAAAATATAGAATATCACGCTTAACAGATTCTTTCCCGTTAGACGTGTAAAGTTGTGTAAAGCAATATTACATTAAATTTAAAGTGTGAAAAATTGATGATGTGTAAAGTTACGTACATCAAATTTGTTTTAATACAGTAAAAAAATTTGCTTGTTTTATCTTACACGTCAGAGTTAAATAATTGAGCTGATGATAATCCAATACTCTAAAAGAGGTCGTTAATTGTGCTATTAGGCCGGACATACTGCGCCCAATTAATACAGCTGCCTTGGTATGACCGGTCACCTTCTGATAATGCTCTTTATCTACTTTGGCGTATATGTAAGTGTAATAAGCCACTTCCGTTGAGTAAAATAGACCGTAAAAGAACTCTAGAATTTGAAGTACCAACAAAGACTTGCCAAATATTAACATAATATACGTCACTATGCCGGAGAGACCACAGAGAATAATAATTGGTTTATATCTAACAAGATCTGTGATTAGGAACACTAGTACCAAGGTTGCCATCCAGCTGTATATGCCCACAGGAAGGATTAGATAGTTTACCTGTGAAAAGAAAAATATCGAGACGTTATAGAATATCTCTTAATTATATTACTTGTGAATCTTTCACAAAAACTCACTTCTTCAGATGTGAACCCTTTCCACGGCCCGGTTAAATAATTTACGACAAACGATTCGGAAGGTTTAAAGTCCTTAAAACATCCAAACATACACAAAATGAACGAGATTTTGAGCCAATGCATGTTGCTTTATCAGTATGTAAAGTGAGTTTCTCAAAAAGAAATTATGGTTTTTATGTGTAGAACAGTGTTTGGTGCGTTTCTGAAAAAAAAAACACAAAGGCACGGAATTAAATTTAATTTATTCTGATTTTAAAATTTTAAATTTATTTAAATTAAAAACACACACACATTGAAGTTTATATATTTTTCATGCAATTATTACGTAAGTGTACTAAAAAATAAATACTACGATTTCTTTTTTTTTTTAGGAATTTATTTAAAATATGTCTTTTATATTTCTAGTTCTCTACTTTTATAAAAATTGTTTTAATATATTTTTACACACGTGCGCGCACTTATTTAATACACGTATATTCAGATTTTAGTTCGGTTAATTATTTTGTCTTAATTGTCTATGTATTTGCATTTACCTTAAGTTATTAATGACAAGTTACCAATTAACAATAAGTTGCAACATCCCCACATACATGCTCGTACGCGCATTTGCGCTAAACTAATCTCTGTTACCGAAGACATAATGTTATCACAGCATCGCGAGACAAACTTCCTTCAAACATTGTAGAAGGAAAACTCGATTACATACAAATGATAAATCCTAGCGTACTCTAGCGAGAAAAAAATATTATACAAAACCGTGTAAACATGTACATGGGAGTTTGGTTTTTAACGACTCCTGAACGTCCGGAACAACCCGCTCATGTGCCAGTCCGAGATAAATTTCCCAACATGATCCCTTTCTTGTTATTCCAGGTTGCTTGTCAATGACATAGTCTTGCTTGCGATTGTTCGATTGATTAACATATTGCGGCAAAGAAATGTATGATGTAACCGCACAGTCGACCATCTTGCCTGGACTGTTAAAACATTTCACGAGGTTTCCCCTACGCATGCGTGAGCAAAGTCTCGATTCTCGAAACATAGCATCGTGTACTATTCAGAACGTTCGTTGAAGCCAAAAGAAATTCCGTACACACTGTGATGCATTAATACTTTCAGTAGTGAAAGCAGAGGCTCTTCCTCCTCTACGCGCGTTGTCGGCGCGAGGAGAGAGAAGCCGCTGTGTTCCTTCGACAAGCACATTAACATACACATATATAAATATTAATATGTAATATATAAACTCAATTTTTAGCAAAGTTCAATAGTATAATATAAAATTGACAATTACCCTCTTATTATATTTGCATCGTTAGTCACAAAGTGTATATCACGATGTAATAGATCAGTAATGGATCGATAACAGTCTACACGCAATGAAAAAAGTTTATTAACTAAGAGGGTAATATCAATTTCATATTTTACTATGTAAACTTTGCTGAAAATTGAGTTCATATACGATTGAAAGTCGCGCATTTATGCAAAAAAATCCAATTTCAAATCTGTTGTATTTTAAAAAAAAGTTTGCTACTTTACAAAACTATTATCACTATTACTATTTCTTTTGTTCGTATAAAGAGTTTACGAAGATACCTCTTTTGCGTACGTGACTGACATTTCACTTCCGACGCTGCACAGGCTACGTTCCACTAACACCGGCATCTGTAATACATGTAACACGAACTATAGACTTTCAGTCTACTGATATCGATGATAGATATCGATATTAGACAACAGCGTATATAGTTCGTGTTGCAATTAAAAAAAACATTGTTAGAATCCTCATAAAAAAAGAACATATGAGAGAAAATGTAGCAGAAATTAAAAACTTAATTCTTTTATTTAATTACAATAAAAGTTGTTTATTAATAATTCTCGAATCATGCAGATTTTCACCAGTATGTCTGTCTCAATAATTAATCCAAAGAATTTTATTAATTTCTCAACGGAATCAGTTGTGTTCGAGCACATGCGCCACATCGCCGTCTCTACTTTCGCGTTAAATAGTAGTACAAATCGATAATAAGTACAGCAAATCTCTTATTCAACATCTCGTCTCCTTCATTAATAAATCTCTCCTATTTTTATTTAATATACACAGTTCGATGATCAATTTACCACTTATATGTTTTTTGTTTTTAGTCTCCAGCAACATGACTCAAGTATGACGATAATCAAAGTGCGTTCTTACAGTAAACGAGAGAATATTAAAATGTAATTGTTACAACTTGACACTTTTTTTTTTAACGCAACACCCTTCGATTTACAATAATAGTTGCGTCGTTATTTTGAGATGTCAGCGCGCACCAGCGAGGGGGGCGATCGCGTCCCTCCTTCGGGTTGTCATATCCAACCGTGGGGGGATACGCCAATAATGATGGGGAATGGAGACTGAACATCGCAGACGGATTTCGTAGATTGCGCTCATCGGCTCGTCGAGAGAAGTGTGCGCGCGCGATTTTCGAGTTCATCTCGCGACTTTTCGCACCTCCCCCGATGCTACAACGCGACGGGAAAAAATTTTGTTTTCCTGTTTGCTGAGAAGATCCACGATTAAGGTAAGTCACTCGTGATCTATCTACTAAAACACACATTTCCAATAAGATTTCAACATAAAAGAAAAACTAGTGACGTAGTTACGTAGATGAGAATTATTATATTTTTGTTTTATTTTTGTTTGATGAAATTTCCCATCCCACTGAGAAACCTGTAAAATGTAATTGCGAAATTTACACGTTTTTTTAATCAATTATGGTTAAACCAACGCATACACATACACACACTCACAACTTAATGATAATAATTTACTTTTGGCATCGCGATCAAATACTACTTTGTTTCCTTTCTCACGCAAATGCATCGAGCCATGACGAAAATGTAACAATGTGAATTTTATAACTGATTTGATTTGTTCGAACAAAAACAAATGTTTGCTCGTCTACAATTGTAACAAATAACAACTAGTTTTTTCTCAATTGGGGAGTTTTTTTTATACATATTATTTTAAATTAAAAATATAAAACCTCAAACTCTCGATTGTAGAAAGAATTTTTTTGAAATTTTGTACTTTCGAATATAAAAGTCGCTCTCGAGCCGAATATTAATCCACTTGGAACCGCTCCGTTTTCGCATATATTTTCACGTCACGCTGTCCGATTTAATGTTGACAAAGTTTATAATACGACGATAAAGAAACTGATTAAACTCGAAGTTATGAAAAGTCTTGAGGTATTAGAAAAAAAACCTCACGTAGGCGGTTCTCGTGGAGGCGTTTTCGTCACGAGCCGATACGCCGATGAGAAAGGAAGAGGTATAACACTTCGATCAGACGCCTCTTGCATCTCACCTCGGTCTTAAAAAGCAAGAGAGATCCACGGGCCGGGATATCTCTCTTTCTCTCTTTTTCTCTCGTGATCCGCGATTCGCCAATCTCGTCGAGACGATTGTTTGAAAGAAAAAACATCGCGATCGAGCAATCGTCGCCTCTTCGCAGTCAGTTCTCATTCAAGGTGTCTGTGAACAATGCCGGATGACACTAGTAAGGCACTTGTTGCCTCACTGACGATCACAACGTGAGCAGTCAGTCGTGATCCGCGGATCATCTCGGGGAGATAATGATTACAGAACAGACCTGGACCATGATGCTGGACAGCGATATTACGAGTATCAACGAGTGAGTGACCGGTTTTTTTTCTCATCTTATTCCACCCGAAGAGTGTGAAATTTGTTCGATCCGGCGAAAAACAAATACAAAATAGTCAGTCAGTTTTTATAATCAGAATTTTTCTCATAAAAAAAAGATGTGTTGAGTTTTTCTCATAAAAAAAAGATGTGTTCTTATAATCAGAATTTTTCTCATAAAAAAAAAGATGTGTTGAGAGATATTTATTTGAAGGAGCGTGTAGTACGCGCAAAGTTTACATAATTACTTCTTTCATCATTTTACTTTTATGACATTAAAAGTTTAAAACACGTGCTTTTGTTAAATTAAAACATTTCTTTACCGAACAAATTTCGCACTTTACAAATGTTATTGCATCTGTCACGATCGGCGGATCGACATGTTGTGGCGATTTTTGGCGAGCACAGGTCGGCAATTTCCCCGAGGAAACAATTATGGATCAAGGCGGTGAAGAAGTTAACGTCCGAAAGACTTGGTCGGGAAGGGCTGGCGGCGTGGGAGGATCGGAAGTCCAACGCGGATCCCGAGATCGTCATTGAACCCAAGGACACCAGTCAGCAGCCCGCCGAGGATGTCGAAGCCGCGAAAGCGGAACCGGAAGCCGCGGAGCAGGCTGTGACCGAAGAGGAAGCTCCGACGCAACGCGGTACGATAGTTACATCCGCTATTTCGGCCGCACACGTGTGTTTTTCTTCAAGCAAACGATGAATGTGCACGAATCGCGTGATTATTTTTAGATGTCTTCAAGAAAGGAATGCTGTACAAGGGAATATTCCTGCCCTCGCTGACCAACAGCTTTCACAACAAGCAGCTGGAAACGTCCTATCTTCTCTACTCGAATCGGCAGAGACAGAAGTCTCTGCTGATGCTGAATATCGTAGATCTCGGCCTGAAGGTGAGACTTGAAGAGCAACAAAAAGTAATTTACGTACGATACAATTATTAGATACGTGTAGGATCGCGTGTAGGATCTTTCTTTAAATAAGTAAACCAAGATATATGTGATTTCACGCCTCGTTTAAATTAAACTCATCAGAAGATCGTAATTTTTTATCTCATGTACAAAAGAAAAATTACATGATGTGTTGTACATGATAAATAAATAATATGATAAATATATTCTACATGGCGACAAGAAACGGCACAAAAACACGACAAAGCATAAACATTCTGAGAAAGAAGTATGCTTCATTAAATTGTTCATTAATTTGAAAATTGTTCGTATCGTGACGCAGATTACGTTAACAGCAATCTGGCTGTCGCAACGGGACCCAAATAGAGGAGGTCTTATCGAGGGTCTGTCGTGGGCTATATGTTGCATGGCGGCGAATCTGGTGGTCTGCGTGCTCGGCTGGTGGCGTTGCTTTTCTAACAATTACTTGTACTGGGCCTCGATATTTACTTGGTTATTAATAAATTCTCAAGGTAAGGCCCACGTAACCCTCTCTTTTCGACGTATCGATCCACGTAATTATAAACTTGGTGTAATTTAATAATTCACTCTTGGCTTTGAATCACACATCGATAAACATTTTCTTTGTCGTTCTTTTGCTAGACGTTTGTTTTTCAAACAAAAAACAACGTCTAGAAACCACCCGTTCCGATGACAACAATTTTTTTTGTTTTCGCTCACGACAACAAAAAAAACTCAGTACACCAGTTTAACTTCCCCGGTGATCATCATTATAATGTATATAATTGAGTTTTATCGATTTCACACACAATTTAAATTGCATGGCGTCTTGCTCTAATAGTCAGCTGAAATCGAACGAATGTTCGGCAGAGCGTAGAGCAAAAAGCGGAGACCGAAGCCGCTAACTTAATGAAGTTCCCGAGGCAAAAATAATAACGTTCTGTTTCTGAAAATGACGAGATTTTTGGCAAAGTTCCTGAAGTAATTTCTACGTCTGTTCCGGACCGTCCGCAGGCTTCATAAGTGCTGGTCTGAATTTCATCACGCAACAGCGACTCATGTGGTACATACTCTTCGTGGTGTACGCGCCGTACGCGATGCTGCCGTTGCCACTGAGGTGGTGCGTCCTCGCCGGCTACGGAACGGCGCTTACGCACATGGTTATGGCCGGTATAAGTCTCTTGCGGGATTCCACATATGTGAGGAGAAACTAATTTTCGTAATTTTTTTAGCAGGTTTACTTTTGTTCTTCAACAGTAAACCGAGCATCTGTGTGTTTATTGTCTAATGTGTGTAAGTTTCAGACGCACCAGCAAAACAATAGAACGCGATTTCAACGCTGTTCTTCCCCTTAAAAATTCAAAACAGTATATTAATTTTGACTAAAAACGTAGTTTGTATTTTAGAAAAGTTTTTTTTTGTAGTTCAAATATACATCGCTGACGCGTCTCCAACCCACACGTGATACGTATTTATTTCTTCTTGTTTTTTTCTCACGACATAAAATCCTACACTTATTTATTCTACGTCACACACGCGCGTTTACTCCTTGCTTGCTCCTAATTACTGACATTTGTAATTTAATTTTAATTCTTACTTTCAATTTCATTACGACTCTCTGAGTTTTTCTTAGAGTTTGAGTATTAATTCATCAAGCTTCAATTTCCCATAGCTGCAGGACATACCGTGCATCATTCGCATGCTGACGACGAACGTGTTGCTGTATCTGGCCGTGAATCTGGCCGGTATGTACACCAAGTACCTGACAGATCGGGGACAAAGACAGGCATTCCTGGAGACGCAGCGTTCCACGGAGACGCGGCAACGCACGCAGAACGAGAACAATCGCCAGGAAAAACTGTTGCTTTCAGGTGCGTTTAAAATTTAAGAGCAAGTAAAAATAAATTAACACATTCGCAAAATTGATGTGATGGACCGACGATACTTTTCGGTCAGAATTTAAAAATAGAATGATACGTGATTGTACGTTATTAAAAAGATAATCTCAAGATTGTCTTTAAATCATCTAAAATTTAAAAGCTCCGACAAGTTTCCGCTCTCGGAGCTCTCGAAGAGAAAAAGCGACGCTAGAAGAGCTTTATTTGTTGTGGGATCGTACCTGGGGGTATTTACGTACATATTTATTGTAACACGCGGTGGACAGCTCGCCCGTGTAACTTGCTCGGCCGAGTGTCAAAAAGGGTCACTAGACACTCTCTCGGCCGATTGCGTCGCTGGATGCACGTTTTTCCGATAGCCTTTTGCGTTATGTCGCAAGCCACACCGCGCCGATCTCACACCCGATATATCGATCCACTATATGCTCTCCTCGTAGAGTACGATACGAAAATATCTGTCGTCGAATAGATTACACTGGATTACATAAATACCACTTGACCCACACTATCACTCGTTCGTGACGTGTCGCACGAATGTTTTCTTTTTGCAGAGATTGATACCGACATGTAACAACGTTGCAACACGCGTTCGTTCGTTACGTAAAGAATGAGTCATTAAACTTGACGAAAACTTTTTGGCAATCGCAAGCTTCAGAAACAAGCAAAGAAAATTTAGTTCTTTTTTTTTTTAGTTGTAAAATAGTTAATAATAAATTTTTGATAAACTTCTTCTCTTCTACTTGAGAATTATTATATTTACGTACGTGTGTGCGAAATATATTAATTAAAAAATAAGGAAAACTTTTCATCAACATATGATTGAAAAAGAAATATTTAAATTTGTATATTCTAATCTCTGTGTTGCAGTGTTACCTGATTTTGTTGCCAAAGAAATGATCCGCGACATCGCGCGCGAAACAGCCCGAGGGGGTACAATATCATTTACGCCGAATCAATTTCACCGGATATATATCCATCGTTACGAGAACGTCAGCATCTTGTTCGCCGACATCAAGGGATTCACGGGTACATTTTTTTTTGCGGAGAAACTTTTTTTCGAAACTTAAAATACAAACAGTTCAATTTGATTTTTTTAATACCTTCAAGCTCTGGCGAGTCAATGCAGCGCCCAGGAGCTGGTGAAGGTCCTAAACGATCTCTTTGCTCGCTTCGACAAACTGTCGGCGGAAAATCACTGTCTGCGCATAAAACTACTCGGCGATTGTTACTATTGCATTTCCGGTTTGCCGATCGCCAGAAGCGATCACGCTCATTGTTGCGTCGAAATGGGCTTGCACATGATAAAAGCTATACGCGACGTTAGATTCACCACGAAGGTAAATGAGATATCATTTTAACGCTAACGTTTTTGTGCCGACATGTGTAATTTTCTAATTTTTATTTTTAACTCAGGTGGATCTAAATATGAGAATAGGAATTCACAGCGGGTCGGTGCTGTGCGGGGTTCTAGGTCTGCGAAAGTGGCAATTTGATGTGTGGTCGTACGACGTCACACTCGCTAATCATCTCGAGAGCGGAGGAATACCGGGGTATAAAATTTTTTGTTAAATAATTATATTAGTTAATTTTATTTACGTTATAAACACATAATTATTTAGGTATACGAAATTATAAGATATATCTTTTCATCGAATCGAGTTTTTGTTGGGATTGATTCAGAATCTGGAAGAAAATATTTTTATGTACATGTCATACATATAAAAATATAAATCAATAGATACTCATGTATTCACAAAACGAGAGCATTACAGGAGGGTGCACATTTCCGCCGACACGCTCAAGTGCCTGAACGACGCTTACGAGGTGGAGCCCGGATACGGTAGCGAGCGAGATAATTATCTCAAAGACAGAAACGTTGTGACATACCTCATCAAACAAGTGGAACCGCTCAAATCCAGACGAAGAGCCTCGTCGAAGCCAAAGATTCTGACGGAGGAGGAAGCGGCTGCGAACAGAAACAAGAAGAGCTTCAAGATGAACAACCCCCACACGGGCCCGAACGCGCCTCAGAATACCAGCTTGGAAGATGACACCATCGGGATCGATTGGACACCTGAAATCCCATTTGAGAATGTGAGCACATTTATTTTTTACCGATATAATAAAATTATTTTACAAAACTTTATACTTTCCGTGTTAAAAAAATAATTTTATCTCGCGCTCCCGTGCAGTTGAATACAGCTACATCGGTGAGCAACTTGGAGTCCGAGTATCTCGAAGAGGAGAACGGTCAACCGGTCAAACCGAGCAGCAAAACGACCGCGACGACTCCGAATGAGAAGAAGAGCGCCATCGAAACTGCCAGTAACAAACGCATGAGATCGGCGAATATAAATGCCTGGACTTTGCGCTTTAACGACGAAAGTCTGGAATCCAAGGTGAAAATCTATCGCATTTATTTCACCATCTTCAAAATAGCAGCTGTTTGTCTCAATTTGTCAAACATTAAATTATATTAAATAAAATAAGTAAATAAATAAAATGATTAATCACGCATACACTGTGCTGTAGTTCGACCAATTGCGGGAAGACATGTTCAAGTCCAACATGATATGCTGCTTCGTCATCTGGCTCTTCATCGCCGTGTGCCAGGCCATAATTCTGTCCGAGTGAGTGCACGATCTCAAGTCTTCAATCATGCGCGCTGGAACGGAAACTTATAATTGTTTTTTTTTCTCTACGATATTAACAGTTGCTTAATTCTTCTGATCTCCCTGCTGGTGACCACGGTGATCCTGGTAACATCGTCGATCCTGGTGATGGCGGAGGAGTTCAAGGGTATGCCGACGTATCTGCAGCACACGTCGTCCATGCTGGTGCACAACAAGAAGTATCGCACCGCGTTCATCTGCAGCGTTATCAGCCTGATGGCACTGACGTCCATTATCGGCGTGCTGACGTGTTCCGTTCCTGTGCGTCTTTATCCCGAAATGATAGTGCTGGAACGCCAGCAGCAAGAATCGACTACGGTGGATCTGCCGGTTGCTCTGCCGGTGCAGGAGAAGCTGATCGGGACCACCTCGAAATCACACATGGACCACTTGGTGTTGACCTTCCTGGAGGCTGCTCTGAGCGACGAGTCCGCCGAGGAGCAGAAGACCGTTCCTGCGGAGAATAACACTCTGGAAGGCTCCAGCAATATCGAGCTGAAGCTGACGCGGGTGGTGAACGACAGAGCGCCCGGAAGAAGCAGGAAAGAGTTCTTCAGATTCTACAGGTCGGTGTATTGTTATATATTTTTGGACATAAATTACTTTTGTGTGCGTAGTTGTATTATTTCTATAACATAAATAAAAAATAAACTTTATCTAAATAATAAAAATTGAAATATTGCAGATATGAACAACATTACGACCAGCCGGAGTCTGGAAATCGACGTTACAGGCGAGTCGCGCGCAAGCGTGACACTGGGGGTTTCCAGAGGAAGATTCTCTCCGTCGCCGAGGAGAAAACTCGAATTAGTTCAGAATCTCTGACAAGCATAATCAACGATCCCACTTCGTACGAGACCAGTTGCATCCGGCCCGAGTACATGGTGTTCACGTGGATCCTATGTCTGGTTGCGCTTGCCTCAGCTCTAAAGCTGTACTATCTTATGAAAACAGCGCTGGCAGCTGCAATCGTCCTTGTATACGCAGTGCTAATTCTGATCGTGTGCAAGGACATGTTTTCCGAGGAAAGGAACGCGTAAGTGTTGCAAGCACTTGATAAATTTGAGATTAATGTACAATATAGTGATGTATGATATTATAAAAATAGATATGTAATAGCAATATATATTAATATATAAAATTGATAATATATACAATAATACACAGAGGGATGTTTACGACAATATATTTGTACGATTTATTTTAATCTTTCTTCCAGATCGGCGATATCTCTACCGGCGCAGATGCTAACGTTCCTGTCGGTGTTCCTCGTGATGGTGACGTATCACGGTAGACTGGTGGAGGTAACGTCACGTTTGGACTTCCTGTGGAAACAACAGGCCGAGCGGGAGCTGAGCGACATGATCGAGTCGCGACACAACAATATGCAGCTTCTGAAGAACATTCTCCCGGACCACGTGGCGCATCACTTCCTCACGGCGGATCGCGCGCCGGAAGTACAGTCGTTTTCTTCTACCTGATAAATCATATAAATACATTGCGAACATGTTATTGCACTTGTTATAAACGTCGATCTATTAATAGGAACTCTACTCGCAATCGCGCGACAAGGTCGGCGTGATGTTCGCCAGCGTGCCGAACTTCACCGAGTTCTATTCGGAGGATGTGAACAAGGGGATGGAGTGCATTCGATTGCTCAATGAGATAATTGGTACGATAATTATTTTCGTTAAAATATATTTAAAAGCGAAATGTGCAAACAATGTTCTTCATAATTCGGATGTATTGAAATTATGATCTACAGCTGATTTCGACGAGTTGCTGGACGAAACGCCGTTCCAATGCATCGAAAAGATAAAAACGGTCGGCGCCACTTACATGGCCGCGTCAGGCCTGAATCCCAGTCAAACTGTAATAAAAATACATGAAAATATACGTAGTATATGAGAAAATATATATTAATTATAATTTAGAATTTTGTTCTTTCTAGATAACATAATATAAGATTATAAAAATTCAATTTAACATGGCAGGACAAAGCTGATGACATGGAACATCTATGCAGACTGGTGGATTACGCAGTGGCAATGCGCCATCGTCTCGAGGACGTCAACGTCCACTCGTTCAACAATTTCGACTTGCGAGTGGGTATCAGTTGCGGACCGCTCGTGGGCGGCGTGATCGGAGCTCGAAAGCCCGTCTTTGACATTTGGGGCAATACTGTGAACGAGGCTTCGCGCATGGACTCCACCGGCGTGATGGGGAAGATCCAAGTGCCGTACGATATTGCCAGGGTAATAATAACAATTTTCCAATTGTTTTTTTTAACAAATCCCAAATTAAAATGTTCTAAATTTTTCTTTCAATTAAGACTAAATAAATTTTTTCACGTTAATCTTCTGTTTCTAAAACATAAATCGCACATTGCAGTTTTTGGAATCACGGGGCTATCAGACGCAGAAGCGCGGACTAATCGAGGTGAAGGGAAAAGGCACGATGGAGACGTATTTCGTGCTGGGCAAGAGCACCGTGCAACAGGAGGGCACCCCGAGACACAGGAGCACTTGTCGCAGTCTCGCCGCGGTGGTCTACGGGGTGGTTCAGGCGCGTCGCAAGCAGATTAGAAAGCAAGCGATGCGGAGAACGTAGAATTTACTGAGACTCGAGAATCTATTAATGGATACTACAATCGCGTATAGCGCGCCACTGATGTTAGACGAGCCGATGCAGAGCAATCACGTACCCGAGTCGAGTGGAAGTGTGCGAAAATAATCAAAACAATGACACTGATATAGTTTTTAGGATTTCTGATGATCAAACTACTAGTCGTGTAAGTGAGTACAATTCAGGAAGAGCTTTTTTCAACATTCTCTTTTTAACAAATCTAAAAAGAAAAACAAACTATAGGCGTAATAATGTTAATACAATAAGATAAAAAAATATTGCATAGACACAAACGTAAAATCAGTACAAGTATATTAAATATTCGCTGTGAGAAAAGATTGTATTCTATTTTTCCCTGTCGTTTTATTATAAAAACAAAAAAAAAACTGTTTTGAATGTATATAGCACTTTCGTAATAAATATTATCGATCTTATAAACATACGTATGGAGAGAGAGAGATTTAAAATATTTAAATACATGTACATATGTATATGTATATGTGTATGTATTGTACAGGATGTACATCCCGGACCAAACTCTGTTACTCTAGTGTGCTCTGTGTGATAGAAATAAGACAAAACGTTATACTACAGATATGTGCGTAGAATTTGCAGGAGATGAATTACTTATAAAACCCCGACTGTACTGTAAACATTAAGAAACTTAATTAATCATCACGATGTAAGCGGATTGTAAATTTTGTCTTTGATCATGCTCAATTGCATTCTGCGTGTTATAATTCGCCTAAATAAAAAGCACATTAAACCTGTAAAAGAAACAATGGCTTATATCTGTTCTCTCACTACCAACTATTGTTCCTCAAAATCAATGTGTGTCACATGTGTTGTGTACAACTTTTATTATATAAAATTGCCATTACCTCACCAAAAATAGCAGTATACCGATAAATATAAGGTAATAACATGAATAATTAGTGCGTGTAAAAAAAAACAACATTAAAAAGATCAAGTATACACACAAAAATAAATATCTCTTATCTTAGATAATATTTTAGTCACTAGAAAGAAACGTGTGAGAAAAAGTTAAAACTATGTTTTTGTTTTTACGTAATAAACATGATAATAAATCTATTAATGTGAAATAAAATAGAAACAAAGTGAACACAAGAGAAGCAAGCATATTTTCATTGTTTATATTGTTGCGGTAATTCGTGATGGGTATAAGAATGTACAACACCTTCATGGGGCTCCATGTAACTTCGTATATTACATTATTACGGGAAACACAATTTATTTATAATCAATATTTATATAATCGTAATAATATAATCCATGATAATAATGGCAATATAATGACAATTATAATAAGGCTAGCTACAATGTGGCTGCCGCTGCCGCGTGGATCTCGAGGATGCCGCTGCTCCCTCGACCTCCATCGGCCGATTCGACTGTACACGACTTTTACAACATACTCGAATAATTAATCTAATTTTACATATTAATTATTAGAGATATAATTCATTATAATTACGAACCTAGCCAGAAGAATGTCACGACATATATAGGAAGGACCGCCCCCTTTTTTCCCTCGGATAACACACACGCTTCTTTCGTTTCGTCAATTATCGTCAATAAAATTTCGTACTCCTCGACCTTAAAGAGTCAAAAAACGTCACAAAAAATACTTTTAATTACATTTAATACAGCGGGATAATAAAAAATTGAACACTTATTAAAGAGAGACAAAGATAAATTATGTATATGTTTATCATCTAATTATATCCATGATCAACATTTCCAATTTCATTATGTAAAATAAGATAAATATTATTCAAGAGAATAAAAAATATACACAATATAATATATAAATAATCTTTCCCTTAAAATATATATAAGTACACTTTTTAATTAGAATAATTTCTAATGTTAATCTCAAAAAACGTTTCACAAGATCTAACCAATTCAATTTCATAAATATTATAATTTAATTATTAAACGCGGTCTTCCTTTGAGACAAACGAAGACAAATTTTCTCTCGTCGAGATTATTTCGAAAAATCGTTTCGAAGAAATTTTCCTAGTCGCGCGCAAATTTTTTTATTGCTTCAACCGAGGAACGAAGGGGGACTTGTGTTTCTATTAAGATACAAAGGCACTGTACACGTAATGAATATACAAATTACAAGAGCGCTAAAAAGGCGGTCTGGATGATGCTTCCTTTCCCCCTTTTTTTTGTTTTTTACTACCTTTCGTCCGTTTCTTTTTTGTTTTTTTTTCTCGCGACAGTAAAACGCGTCCTGTTGAAAAATATCGCTTCGCTCTAAAGAATAATCTGTGTGCGTCGTTTAAAATACGACTGTTTAAATCACGACTCTTAAAATAAAGGAATGGTCTTTCCTTCATTTCTAGCTGCATTGGTCGAGACTAATTTCTCCTCCTTCTTTCTCTCTCACTCTCTTTCTCTCTTTTCATTATCTAAATTAGTCTAGCTTTTTGTTTTAAGGAAAAATAGATGACTATGATCGGGATTGAATGCGCGCGGTAACTGTGTATCGTGTAATTATTATCAGGGAGAGAGAAATCATGGGGAAAAAGTTCATGGGGAGGTGTTGGACAGGAAAAACGGGATGCGCGAAAAGGATTGGTCGTCAGCGATCAAAAGTCAAGAAAACGTTCCTGGAGTAAAGGTGGGATTTCTCACGTTTATCACAACTTGGCAGTGAACGTTTTTTTTCTTGTTACGTTGTTGGTTGTCGTTATAAGAAATATAACTTACAGTGACATAGTGTTTTTTCGACCACTTTTCTCAGAAGCTATACACACCTATATTACTTAATTACGATTGCTCTAGCTATAATGACTCACTATATACATACGTAATCATATATATATATATATATATATGCGTGTGTGTGTACATATATTGTGCTCATGTGCACACACATGCATGAACTCACACGCACACATGTTCTTTATACAGAGATTTGAGTACATATACATATACACTTGTGTTGGATCGATGAGAAAAATATTATATATTCGCTATATTATACTTCACGGACCAAAAATAACTTCTCGTTTCAATCTGCACGGTTCTTTAGACTCGATACTTTACGGGGTGATGTGTAACTTAAAATTAGTAGTAGTAGTAGTAGTAATAGTAGTTGTAGTTGTAGCTTATAGCGAAAATATGTTCTTACGCGTTCTTTTCTTTTTCTTCTTCTTCCTCTGAGACCGATTTAAAATCCTCCACGGAAGAAATTATTTTCAAGAAGCAATGCCCGATTTTTATTTTTTTTTTTTATTTTTATTATTTTATTGCAGGTCTTTTAGTTTCGCTTCGAAATCACATTTAGTTTGTGTATATATGTACAAATATGCATACATATATATGTATAATATGGAGGATTTAGTCGTTTTGTATATATAAATGATTTATGTGCGCGTTTGTCGAGAACACTCAGAGTCGTTTGTACGCGTCTGTATTTCTTCCGAATCGATTTTGTAATAAAGAGAGAGAACGTTTCTTCATTCGCGTCACGTAATTACACTCGGCTCGAGACGAGCAACAGCTTTTCTTTAAGCGACGCTTAACAAAAACCAGCCAAACTTTAAATAACAGCAATTATAACTTAACAGCAAACACAGGACAGGAAATAATTTACAAACTTTTTTACTCGAATTTCAATCATACGAGGGAAACACATACATGTACACGCTGTGAATGCAAAAATTAATTTCCTGATACTTTTAATACGTGAAAAGTGTTTTTGCAAGAAGAATCGCGATTGAGAATCTCGAGTAATGAAACCAATGCAAGAAGAATCCAATGCAGCGTGCGCATACGTGTTTCTTCACGTATATGCTACTTTATTTTAACCATTACGTTAATTTATTGAGCAAACGCGCACGATCGCGACAGAACGGTCGGTCTCATATTTTTTTCATTAACTACGAAGAAGCTTTTCTCTACCTGTGTGTGAATTTGCCTAACCCTCTTCTTAACCCTCTTTATATTAAATATATTTATATATATATATATTTATATATACACAATTATGCGTATATAATTTACAAATTAGCATTAAACGAAAGATGTCGAATCAGTTCACATAATTTGTGGCTCTGCCGGCGGAATATATTAATAATACGCAACATATATATATGTGTGTGTATACATATATACATATATCGATAGTTTTCCATCGGCATCGCGCAAATGTTGAGATCATGGTAGATTGTATATAGCGTACTTGCATTTCAAAGTATACCAAAAGCTGTTTATACACGTTTTTCCTGATGAAGATATTCTATTTTTGTTTTCTTCTTATCGCCATTTCGACTTGTATATCTTATTTTTTCCTCTCGAAATTTTCCGTCCGAAGGTGAAATTTGCTTCGCAAGTCGCGCGTGTGATTATCGTAATGCTAATTACGTCAAAAATGCTTTAACATTCCTTTCTATTTTCTTCATTTGTCGGAGAGATATCTCCTTGGAATTAAATTTGTGTATACAATGCCAATTCTTTAATATAATTTTTCGTTTATTCCTTTTTGACTCGTGTGTTCAGTTTTTAAACGTACTTGCGAAAACTTTCACAGCTCTTTTCTCTAAATTTTATCTGGATTTTTTGAATACAAGAGAATAAGTTTTTTCTCTTCTCTAGAGGTGCTTCTCTAAATTCATAACATTCGATATCGTAACTTCGGAATATCGAACAAGCTCGGATAAAGTTCTACGATTTCGACTATATTTCACACACATCGAGTAAAACATTTTTCTGTGGACGTTTTCGATCTTATACAACCAGAGAGAAGGACCTGTCAGACTGTGCAATGTGTAATATTTATTCTCTTTTATTTTTACACTCAGCACACTGACTCGTCCTTCTCAGTCTGGAACGCGAGATCCTGCTTCCTTCACCCTTTTTTATATACATTTGAGACAAGATTATATAAAATCTAAAATCTTCTTCGAATTTGGCACTGAACTTGTTTATAGTGCTTTCTCAATTCATGCGGTCGCTATGCGACGAAAGCAGCGTTGAGAATTGCTTTTTCTTTCAGACACGAGACTAAATACAAAGCGCACAGATAGCGTTAATTCAGTGAATGTTACAGCATTTATGACTTATCTATATAACGACGCAATCGTGTAGAAAAACTTAAAAAGATAACACGGCAGTTTTCCTTTTTGTTCAAATCTTCGCTCCGTTGTCGCGGGCTCTAACGCTTCTAGATAATAAAAAATACATCGCTTCTGTCTTGCGAATGATCTCCCGTAACGCGAAGAGCTAATACTAATTTTTTTTTGTTTTTTATAAAAATTTTATGGTTCCGAAAGTTTAATGTAATTCTGTTTTATGCGGTAAAGCATGAACAAAAAATCTTTTGACAAGCTGAAATGCTGTCTCTGTCTAGTTTTCGAATAAGCAAATAAATAAAGCACGAGTGTGTGCAGAATTCTACTGTTTTGTGAGTCTTTCAAATACTTGACGGTGCAAGATATTTTTCACACAATTGCATGAGCCGCGGGCCGAATTACTCGGCTCGAATTGCCGTACACTTGGCACAAGACACGAGCACGTCTGGTGATATTATTCTCTCTTACATATTGCAGTGATTATTTCCGAGAGAGAGTATTTTTACGTAAAGAACATAAAACATACATTGCACTAAAGACAAATTGTTCAAACAATAAATCATCATTTATTAAAAGCCTAGCAGTTGTAGGACTTTTGTTTATTAGTTAATAAATTAATCATGATCAATTAAATAAACTTTTGGCGAAAAACGCAACGCACAAAAAGGACAGCAGTCATATTTTTGTGTCGTATAACTAAATATATATAACTAAAATTTATACATAATTATATATATTTAGTTATATGTATAATAACTTTAATTTATATGTACATATAAAAAAAGCCGATTACAACAAATGCTTGATCCGATTTACAAAACAAAGAATTTGTAATTGCAATAAAATCCTGGAATTTAATTCCGATTCCATTCGGATTTTTACAAAAATTTCGTGATTAATTTCTTCTTGATTATTAGTTTTCGAACAAACTATCTGAGCCATGATTAAAAAAAATCGATTTATTTGAAACCTATTCAACGCTATTTCAACAGCACTTTAAGTTTCAAAAACGCAATTGATCGGGTTTTACTCATTTGCCGAACATATTTCGAAAACTTTTTTCTTTTTATTGTCTGACTGACCATTCGGCTACAGTCAGTGAAATGTAATATATTTCATTGCGTGACGTAATATATTTATATATTTACCATGTCAATTTGTTCAATTTTGCAATATCTCTGTTATTTTTATTTTGCGTTTGCGTTTCCCTTGATCATATCGGTGACAAAGAGAAGTAACCAAAGTATACGTATGTAAGAAGATTGAGATCATACATTCGTAACTAATTTTTATGTGAGCGTTATTACACTTTAAAATTACAACACGTTTCGCGTGTCAATAATCGCGCTTTTTTCCTAGTTTCTTCTATTTCTCGACTTCCATTACAAAGTGCCGACACTGTTCTATTTTCTTTCTTTTTTCAAGCGATCTTTCATACCAATTTGTACTGTTGACTGTTATTACAGCGCGAGGAAAATCTGTACACGACTTTTTTCCAGTGATATCTCTAACGAACTCTAATAAACTAATTAGTCGAGAAGGGCAGAGACCACTCAAGCGTGTTGTTCTGCTCTCGCTCTGATTTTCGTCCTGAATCACTTAAAAACGGCTATTCTTAATCTTCAAGTTCCTTAAGAGAATTGTGTTAATATACAAGGTGGCGCTCTAATATAATTGGCTAAAACGCCGTGATCAATTGACAAGGAGGATTGTGAATAAAAGGTACGTTGTGTTTTCTTAAATACGTGATTATCTGATAAAGACAGAAGCTTTTTTCTCACATCTCGCATCGCGTAATCATTGCTTTTCCCGCAAACGGTGCACAATTTTTTTTCTCCGCGAGAATTATACTAATAATAAAGATTTTCTAATACAAGTTCAACTAATACGTGTTCATTCACGCATTATTTGTCATAGCACGAAGATGTTAATAAACCAGTTCTTTTCGGAAGGAAACTTTCTCATACGCGAATTTAACGGAATTTTAAGCAAGTGTGTTTATCAGACTTTTTTATTTAGATCGCTAGTGGTCCGTTGTGATTTTTCTTTATTATGTAAGATGTTAAAAACTGTGTACGGCCTCTCGGAATTTGCGTCTTTTATGAATTCACGATAAACAAAAGCATAAAATGCGCGAACACATCTCTTTCTTTTTTTTTTTATCTTTACACAGCCGAAAATCCTTTCATTGGCTCGACGTTGAACACACGTCGTTCAACACTGGCCGCGTTCGGCAGAACCGCGAGTGGCTCGGTGATAAACGCTTCGTGATTATTGTTTGTCATTGGCATATGTTTTTACATTTGCATTTTAAAGAAACAAACCAATCACAGACAATAAGCGCAAAGCGTCGAATTTCACTGGACTCAGCCACGTTCAATATTGAACTATTCACAGCTTGAATGCATCTTCATCACTAAACAGTCATCGCGAGATTGCAAAGATGATCGCGATATGCTCTCTAATGATTATTGTTTTTTTTTTCTTAATTGCGAAAAAAAGGACACGCCAGCGATTCGAGCGGTTGGATTACCTCGTTTGAGATTGTACAGAGGAATTTCCTGTCTTGGTAACTGATAACGGGATAATTCTAGCGTATCTAATTCTACTTTACATTGTGATGGATTTGTTTTTTTTATCTATGTTGATGCCGATTATTACGCAAATTAATTTTTTCTACAATTCAGCTTATAATCGAGAGTTCAATGATTTCATAAAACACTTCATCGAATGGAGATGACATGTACGGAGTGGCAGTGAGGGTCATTCTAACGGCATTCTCACTAATTTCGTTTTTCTTTCCGCCGCGTAATCTCGATTTTTTTTTTTTTTTTTTTTTTTTTTTGCAGTTCTGTATACAAGAGTAATTTGTTTCGTCATACGTATTTTCTCTAACAACGACTAATTCAGGACAAGTAATATATCTTGCGTCTTTTTTAAATATATACACAAATACATAAATGGAAAACTCAGTTTTCCACATTTTTTCTTTTTTTATCTGAACATTCTCGTAAGTGGTAGCGTTGCCGCGTAGTCTTGTATTCAGAACTAAGCGCAAAGAAAACGAAGGAACAAAAACCGAATGAAGTTCGGTGAGAGATTAAATTTTTGATTTTACAATCAAAACCCGCGCGTTTTTCTTTTCAAAAAAAAAACACATAGTTTCGATTAATATCACGATTCAAAATTATTTACAATTGATACAACACTGAGAAACATCTGGTCGAAATCCGACAAGAGAAGATGTGCGCGATGCGCACGAAAAAAAAAAAAAAAAAGTCGAAAACAGTCTTCTCTAGTCTCAACACGCGCGAGCTATACACGAAATAAAGTCGTCACATATTTACAGAAAGAAATAAACGCAATCGGTGGTTTTTTTTTCTTTTTTCTTTTTTTTTTTTTCGTTTTCGTAATGTAGGCGCGAACTAGATTTGTACAAATAGCGTTAACGAGTGAGCGCGAGTCGCAGAAGATCTAGCGATTCTAAAAAACAATTTTGTTTTTCGCAATCACCACGATAAGAGAATCTCCCTTTTTTCAGAAGAGAGACATCCTCTATTTTCTTCCAAGACCAGCTTTTCTCTCGATAATCGCGTTCTTTACTCTCGAGTTAAAATGCGATTACCCGTTAATTTCACTATAATGCACGTTAAGAGTGCACGTTGAAGGCTGTCGCACGCAAATTGAGGTAAGAACTTATACACAATATACAGGATGACGCATACGTAAAGCGTGCCCAAACTAATTCATCTCAGAAGATATCGATTCCCGTAGAGGAGAGAAGCATTCGGAGTGACTTTAATCGTGCGCGTGTGTATATATCGAGAAAAATGATGTATCAAAAATTCATTGCGCACACACGAAGAATGCGCGACATGCGCAATTGATAGCTTCTTGAGGCAAAATAAGCACGTAAAAATCGTCATCGAGAGTAATTTGGAGTAACAATAAACGTTGATTGATGCAAATTAAGAATAAATTTATGTAATAAAATTCTCGATATCTCTTTGAAACATGATCTAAAAATAAGAAGTCTCCATCTCTATATTTTAATCGACATAATGTCCTATGTATCATTTATTATATCGAGGATCACTCGCAATTGCTTGGTCTTCAAATACGAAAATGATTAATCTTTATAGTACAATCGTTGTACGTATATAACATTCTGTGTATCCTGTAATTGAAAACAGATCGAAAACCTGGACTAAAACATTTTTCACATAAGTTTGTAACGTTTTATAATATTTTTTGACGTATGTTTTCAAGAAAATAACTTGAAAAATTAGAAATTGTTTAGTAAATTGGAATTTACTGCGACCTTTGAGGTTGATTTTAAAAGCGATTTTTCTTGAAAACAAAACTTTGTACAAAAACTTTTACTCTACATTTTCGATTTATATATTTTTATTATACAAAATAACTCTCTGTATCGTCTGTATCACGTCTGTATCAGTTACGGAATACTTCATAGAATAGAGCAATCCACATTTTTCTTTAAAGACCAAGATGACAAGTGTCCGATAGGTATTGTAGAAATTATACTTTCATTATACGCGTATTTTTGTGTAGAAGTGAAAAACTGTAATCATTCTTTAAAATTGATACTTTTTTTTAAAAAAAGTTACTGTCACGCTCTCACGCTGCCTCAACCAGTATGTTCGCGGACGATCGTCTATGAGGAGCTCTGAATAAAGCGGCTTCAGCTTTTTTCAAGTAGCTCTCAGGTACACGAATAATGCTTATCGTATAAAGCGTCTTCTAGTTTCTCACCAGCGACACACAGAATTTGCACTTCCTAGCGAACACTACTGCTGCTGCAACGTGGCCAGGAAGTCCAAATATCTGTGCTGCATGTAACCTCAGGAGGTCTGGCCAATTTGCGCCTGCGACGTTGACGATGACGACGACGACGAAGAGGTGGACGCTGTAGTCGTCACAGGTGTGTACAGAGTAAACCCGTCGTACACATCCATCAAGTCACGCATACGATACTCCTCCAAGCAAACGAAGCCTTCTAACAAAGGAGCTTGCTTTCGAGCACAATCCATACAATGCACTACGTGGCGTTTCTCCTGCTCGCGGATAAATAAGATGTTGAACACTTCAATCTGAAAAAAAAAAGTTTTTTTTGACTTGTCACAAAATAAAAATTAATTTAGGCGACATTATATCGACAGTTTTAAGTTTATATTATCATCTCTTCTTTCGCTTATAAATAAAAAATAAACATTTCAAGTGAAACGCACCTCACATTGGCCGCAGTAATGCGAAGCCTCGTTCTTACCACGGCCGTGAAAGCGTACTTCAATGCCTTTACTCTGAACGAACTCCAGAATCAGGCAACACTGTCTCATTGTCCGCAATAAGCAGTTCTTGATCAGCTCGAACAGTCGTGGATCCGACACTTTGATGTTACGCGCCAGATTCCACGAGAGGTGTACCATTGGCACGATTGATTTGAACGCTTGCAATTTGTTCCATTCGTAACGCTCGATCGCGAGTTGATATTGTCGAGCGGTGAGCGGACCGACGTTCCAGGCGATATTGTTGCACCAACCGATCGCTTGTACCCAGTGCACGCAACCGGCGTTCACCCAGACGAGATCACCGGGTCGTTGAACAAACTTGTATACCGGGATATTCTCCGCGTGCAGATCCGCGATGTTCGGCCACCAGCTGCCGTGCAAATAACTAATGCCGTTGCGTTCGCAGAGCGAACATATTATGCCCCAATAAGCGTCCGGCACTGCGAACCATTCGCAGTCGCCCGGTCCGATGTTGATGTTAATAGAACAGAAGTTGTTGTTCTCTTGATGACCGGGTGTTCTACTACCAGGTACCTAAACACGATTACATATAATTATATATAATCTTATATATCTACATGTAAAGTTCGCTCTGCCGTAACTGTATGAAAACTTTATTACATTAATATTTTGACTATATATACCTTCATGTATAACTGCACAGTGTTCATCCCTAAGATCACATGTCCCACGTGGCTGAGCATGTTGCCAGCTGACACGACTCTGGTAAATGCCGGTAATTTCATTAATTCGATCAATTGTTGTTTCCACTTCCTCTCGTCCGATAGATCCACATTAGTACCGAAACGAATCATCTTGGTGCTCGGTCGACCAGTCAGACCGAAGCTATTCTTCTTGCGCCTTACAGTTTGTCCGGTACTGTCTTTTGAGTCGGAGTCCGATAGGTTGGCGTGCGAGCTACCCTGCGCTTTCTCTTCCCTCAGACTCTCTTGAAAACTAGACGCCTGGTACTGTGCGTACTTGGCGATTGTCGTGTGACTGCGATGACTTATGCAGCCCCAAACTTTCTTGTTCTGCACCGGATCCCAGTTTTCCTCACTGGTTTGCTGCATTTGTGTTCGCACCTCGATGCCGTGATCTGGATTTGCTTCGACCAAAGTTTTAGTTGAAAAAAGACCTAGATCGAGCTTGAGAGCAGCAGCGAGACCACGTATCACAGCGATCGGATGTTTTAAACAGAACTCCTGCAAGTGCGGATTGAAGGCATCCTTCTTGTTCTCCAAGAAGATACTCGGTGCGGGTGGCGAAAGTTGCTCCTTCGTCAACCGTTGACTGGGCGGATCGGGAGGCGCTGGCGGTGGCGAACGATCGCTAAGTATCGAGCAGTTCGGCACACCGTTCAGTCCCTGACCTTTACACGCCTCGACCACTTCTCTGGCGCTCATAGTAATGCTGAATTTTTGCTCCGGTTGCGATTCGCACAACGACTCGAGCTGCAAATTCATTGTAGGTTCTGCCTTGGGAATAGCGGCCGCTTCGTTCTTATTTGTTACCGGCACTGTTGTTGTCACATTGGAAGACAATGACGTCGCTTCGCTCTTCACAGGTGTCTCCGTCATCATCATCGTCGGCTGCGTCGTTACCGTCGTCGTTGTCACAGTTGTCGTTATAGCAGCCGTCGTTCCGTTTTCCGTCGTCGGCTGCGTCGATTCGGAAGTTTCTTCTGGCTTCTCCAGTTTCACCACTTCCTTCACTTTGTCAGCCGCGGCCTCTTCGGGATTCGATGGCGAGAACGGACCGGAACTCAACGTACCAGTATCATTGGTGACACCGCTGTTTGATGGTTCTTCCTTCACGACGGTGTCCAAATCCTCGGAGCCGAAGTGTTTGAGAAGATCTTCCGCTAGCGACGTGGCGATGTCCTTTTGCGACAGTAATGCCTGCAACTCCTGATCGGTCACACCTAGATTGTCCTTAGTCGTTGCGACCGTTGAAGAATTTTCTTGGTAATTGCTGGTCGCCGACGACACTTGTGTATAGCCCTGAGTAGTATATTGAGTCGGCTGTTGCTGATACTGACTACCGTATTGAGCGGTAGTAATTTGCCTCTGAGCCGGATAGGTGGGATCAGAAGCCGATTTATAAGGCATTCCTGGTGTTTGCGTAGTATTCCCGGTCGCCGCTGTGTTGTAGCCAACATTGGTATCAGAGAAGCCCGTCTGCAGCGCGACGGTACCTCCTTGTTGTAACTTGTAAGCAAAAAAGTTTAGAAAGAAACTGAACTATATTAACTTGAACTATTTGTATACTTTTAACAAAGTGTATTTATATAAAGCGTATTTATGTATAAAATTTAACAACTGTGCAGAATTTTTAAATTCTCTGGAGTTAAAAAATAAATTTTAATGAAAATTTTTCTTTATCTATTTTTAAATTCTCTCTCTTTCTAAAATTCTAAAAATTAAACTTGTCAAACACTGCAATTCTGAAAATTCTTTTGTATTGAATATACTGTTAGCTTTCGTTTTAAAGTATGAGTATTTATTATTTGTCTGTGCATATTTTGCAATGTTTTTTGCGTTTAAACATTTTTATATTTGTTTTGCGTAAGATATTATTATTAGTATTATGTACCGGTTGCTGAGGTATTCCGTAGTTCTTAATGATATTCGATGGCTGGCCGATGTTCTGAGGATGTCCGCCGAAGATTGTGGGATAACCGGGTTGACCGGGTCTCAAACCCCGCTGCGCTGCTTGTTGCTGCTGTAGCCTGATTTGCTGCTGCTGATGCTGCTGCATCGCACGGTACTGATTCTGCAGTTGAAGGAACATGCTTTGTTGCTGCGGTGTAAGAGTAACATTGCTGTGTTGGAAAAACTGCAACAACTGCAGCTGCTGTGACGTAAGGTAGAACGGCGGCGGCCGTTGCTGAGGCGCGGTCGCAATCGAGTCATCGTTCTGTGTTAAGAGAAAATTAAAGATATGTATTTCGTTAACTTATGAATTTTATTAAGTTTGTATATATTTATTCTTTTTTCTAACAATTAAAATTCTTTATAACTACTCCTGTGTATTTCTAAAATAACTAACACAAGAAATAAAGTAAGTAAATTAAGTAATAAAATTCACAAATATCTCTGAAGGATAGAATATTTCTATTTATCTGTACTTTTCTAAACTTACCTTAAATCTTTTAGCGGTCTGCGCCTGATTTTGTGGGTAAGGCGGCGGCGGGCCAGTGGGGGTAGCTCCGTATTTGTACGATTGTCCACCGGGTTGTTGCTGCTGTTGTTGTTGCCGACTCGACATTTCTGCGCTGATCGGCAGATTCCACGCTTCTTCGATCGACGGCAACTGCCGTCTCCTAAGCAAAGAAAGAACAATCATAATAAAAACAATAAACAGATTTAAAACTTTGTAAAGTGTAAAATCCTCGCTTTGCTTGTATGTTATTTTAATCTTATAAACACACGTATATTCACTCTTCACATATCAAACACATTCTACAAGAAATATATGTGTTTCTTACTTTATTGCGTATCAATCATTTTGTTTTCTCACAAATGAATAAACGATGAAATAGAAAATAAACTTCAGAATCAACTAAAATAGCTTATCGTAAATATAGCTGTTCTTAATGTGCATCGATTTTCCTTGAATTTGATTTCTTTACAGCACTTATTCGGATTTCTTCTGAAGTTCACAAATACAACTTTTCGATCTGTAAACACTTCTGCAACTGAATCCGTTCAAAAGTAATATCAAGGAAAGAACGATGTACGAAGCGGAAAGAACGCGGAGTGGAACAAACTTTTCCCGTATTGGTTGATTTGATTTAGCCAATACGGTATTTATTTTGGAAAATTCGTATTAACGGTCTTTGTTATTGACAAGTAAGTAAGGACACCAACGTTTCGTGTGTTCGTGACTCGAATGAGCACGTATATATGAAATAAAATAATATAAATAATATCAACGCCTACTTAACAGTTTCGATAGTTTTACTTGCGTTGGATCTTTGTCGAGGATAAACTGTGTATCGAGCCAAGCGATGCGTCAGTATATTATAAAAGGTGTAAAATATTTGGTGTGAAATATTTCTAGAGACTCGAATTAGATTAGGTCACTCTGTAAACTGTCCTAGATTGTCGAACGTCATATCGTATTGAATTCTCTTCTGTGAAGATACTTATAGTTTATTGCAAAAAGCAAGATGACTAAAAATAAAAATCACACACTATAATTTTATAAAAGTTCATTTTGATATCCCTCTGACTTAAAAAAAATATAAGTCGATTAAAATAGAACATTCTATATATATTTATAGCACACTATACAAAACATCATTATACATACAGTATATAAATATATAATATTTTATAAAATTTATATATATAAAATACATATACATAAAATACATGTTTTATAATGTAAAATTATATGTTATCTCTCATCGTACACAACTTTGGAATCTGTCGAATGCGATACTGTTTACAAATATCGATTTAATATCGATTTAATAGCTATTTTTCTAACGCAGTTTTTATTTCTTTATTTTAGAATCGAGATTAGATAATTTAAAAACAACAAAGATTCTTCAAAGAAAAATCTATCAATTTTTTAAAGACTTGTCATGTAAATTAAGTATGACTTTTGCAATCCCTATTAATTTCTGGTTTAAATTTAAACTCTATAACAATTTTACAGAATTATATTTTTGAAAACAATCTTTTAGCTGTAATAATAACATTTTCTTTAAAAAACCAAGAGGTAGTCTAATATAAAAAGCTAGTGTAATTTTAACGTCGAATTTGATGTTTTTAATAAGAAAACTCACTTAGTAGCAACAGAAGGCATTGGTGCTTGGCTTAGGTGACTTTGCAAAAAGTTGATGCGCTGTTGGAGGGACGGGTTCATCGGGTTATTGCCGTCGGACTTGACGCCACCCAGACCCGCCAATGAACCCGTGCAATTCGCTGCGGCGTTGTTCCCTCTATGCGAAGAAGAGATGAAAGTTATATCAAACCGGAAATGATTTAGCATGCGACCAAGTTAAGTTTTCACAATTGTCAAGTGTAGTCTCAGCTTGTGAACATTTATAAAACTATCATTATAAACGTAAAAGACAATGTGCTGCAACCTTTAATTAATGTTAATTTGATGTCAAAGAGACAGATAACAGTATCTGTATTCATTATTAAGAGAAAAAGAAAGTTTTTATATCGTAAGTTTAAGTGTAATATTGTAAGTTTCAAAACGCAACTCACACACACCTGGATGCGTTAACGTAACAAGCCAGCGCGTCTTTTGGTTGACTAACACTTTCGTACAGTATACCCAAATTGGTCCAAGCGGCCGAATGGGACTTATCGAGCTGTACGGCACATATGTAGGCCTGCAGTGCGTCTACAGGCTGATTCTGTTGCTGATACAAAACACCTATACTACACCAAGTGTCTGCATTGCCTTCCGACTTCTCGACAGAATTCCTGAATCAAGAAAATAAACAATTATCGTAAAACAATAGAAATTTTTTTACTATCTTCTTAACTCTTTCAATATAGCGGCATAAGACTGCGTAACAAGTAAGTATCGATGCATGCGCGGAAAAAAACCTTCACGGAAAACCATTAAGTCCAAGATATTTTCTTTTTTCTTTTCAAGTTATCTCGCAAATATATTTAATCTTTTACTTTTTTATGTAAAAGATAGTTATCAAGAAAAATAAAAATAATAAAAAATTACATAGAATATAATAAATTTAAAAATATTCTAAAACGTTTTATATATAATTATATCAAATTATGTAAGACACATATGATTATATTTATATAATAAAAAAACAAAATATCAATTAAAAAATAAATGTACCTACTTTATATTGCGTATCAGTACGCACCTGTACGCGATAAAAGCGTCATGCACTTTCCCTGAAGCAGCAAGGCAACGTCCTAGAAGATAAAGGCTCTGCCCGCTCTTGGGCTCTGCTTCGATAGACTTTTGTAAGTAATGAATAGCTATAGCCTGTTTTTGTTGTCTGTTAATGCCCAGCACTGTACTTTCAACCACGTGGCACATCCATCCTGTAAGCAACGAGTGGAACAAGCTTGACTACACTTCTTTTTAAACCTCCATCTGTTCTCTCACACGCACCACACACACACACACACACACACACACACACACTCCTACTAAAGGTACACTCGACGCGACGAGACTAGACGGTGCCTACACGCTAGACAACGAGTGACTGAACTCTGGTTCTGGTAGAATAGATCTTCAGGTATGACCCCAAGACGTAGAATTTAAACCACCTAGGGTAGCAACAGCTCCTATTCGCTATATCCCTTTTCTATAAGGCTCCGGTCTCGAATTACATACTACTCCCCTTCAAACATAGGCGCAGCAATGTAAATACAAAACACAATTTTTGCTTTTTCAAAAAACAAATCGTTCCTTAATTTTTATCTTTGTCCTGACATTAATGTGACATTAAATATAAAAAACAATACATACATATTTTTAAGGAAACACACATTTTATATTTTACAAAGAGAAATGTAACGTGTAATATAAAATTAAAGAATGTTTCTTAAAAAAACATGTAAACCAAATTTCGTGTAGAAGAAGACGTGCAAAAAGTTGTATTGTACACATCCCTCGGTTGCGATCTAATCTAATCTAATGTCTATATATGTGCGATAAAGTCTCCCCTGACGCTCATTCACAAAACCAACTTAAATTATTGATACCTCCTTAATCAACAATGAGAGCTACGGAAACAACAGCTAGGATTATAAAAAATATTTTTTTCTTAAAGGAAAAAAAGGATATAAGATAGTAGACACGCTTTCTCTCCGAAAAAAAGTAAAAAGATCCGTTTTACTACTGTGACTTTTAATTTTTAAAATGTATACTTATATTTTTAATTTAAAATTCTATTTAACTGATTAAATCTAAAGTTTGTTTCAAAGAAATTATCTTTCTCCACAATTTTATTAAGTTTTACTAAATTTTTGTAAATTTTCCTTCAAATACGCTTGTGCAAATTTAGCTAGCAATAAGTGGTGGAATAATGTAATTTATTCGACCGGTGTAGAAAGCCGCATTTTCCGGTTTTGAAAAAATAAAAAGAAAAAGAATGCGCGACGGACAAAGAAAAGCATGAAAACGGAATTGCACAAAAGAATAAACAATGAACAGTCCGCTGATCTGCCAAGAGCCATAAACAAGCTATAAAGGAGACGTCTCAGAGTATTTCAAGGCGATATAGTAATATCGATGTTTACAATGCATCTTTGGGAAAATGCGTTCTACTATTTGAAACGCATCTTTGAGCAAAGAACTATTCGATTTCTCCCAAGTATTAATTCGTTTCAAATAAAATAACAATGTCAAGATTGTGAACCTAACAATGTGAAGCATTTTTTATGGTTTTGTTATTTGAAAAGCAACGAGAACATCAAAATATTTAAAAGTACAAAGGACGTTAGAGATATGTTTGTTCTGAAACATTTTTGTTAGATAAATCTGAAGAGACATGAAAATATTTTTGTTACTAACTTGTACCAAAGATACAAGCGCGAACGAATAAATTGCTAACTCCGATGTGATTCGCCCCCGATTCTTGAGAGTAAGAAAAAAGTGTCATTCTCAAAAATAATTCACGCCGCAAACAGCAATTGTTCGGTTCAATCGTTGCGATTCAGCTTCAAAATTCGGCCCAAGACTCCCGTCCGGCCGGCTGCACTTCCGCCAAGTAGCAGCAGGCACGTGTATTGATTTATTCCGGGGTTAGGGTGGGTTGAGATGAGTCGGGGAGGCAGAGCTAAGGAGGGACAGATTGAATGAACGACAGATAGAGAGAGTAGGAAGGGCCCCGGTGAATGGAATGAAAAGAAAGAGAACGACTACCGAGTTGTGGGAAAACTATCCTAGACCTCTGTATCCTGCTCTATCCCCCGTTTCGCTTCTCCTTCTTTTCGTTTTGCAACGGGGTACAGTGGGTACACGCTAAAGAAAATCTCCCCGTAGCGCGCACCGAAATCTCCCTTGGGCACTTTCGGAAATAAGAGTGCACTTGGTCAAAGTGACACATCGACAACACATTTAACTATTTTACACTTCAGTTGCTCCAGTATTTACACGCATCTACATATAAATAAGTATTAATGTTCTCCTCGTACGCTTACGATTCTTTTTTTTAAGTTTACACAGTGTTTTCCTTAAAAATATTGATATTAGTAAAATAAATTATATAATTGTTTGTTTCACACACACACACACATTAGAATTTCTCTAGTCAGAAATATATATTTAAAAAATCCGTGGTAAAATAAATAATTAAATAATTAAATTTACTTGTATATATTGCATATGTAAGTAATATATTTCCCTATTCAATAAAATTATTCAGTGTCCCAATTATCGAAAGCGGAAAACTCACCTAATTGACGATAAATATCGGCCTTCAGGTGTAACGGAAGAACCTTCTCCTTTAACAGCGCCTCGTAACGCTCTTTCGCCAGCCGATACTTGCCCTGCACTTCATACAAATGCGCGACGTGAAACTTAACTGAAACACGAGAACGACGTTCGTCGATAAAGTCCAATTTAACCGCTAATTAAACGAAATGAAAAATAAATTGCGTCGCTCGGGTGAGATACACGCCGATACATAATCGATGCCGAGAAACGAAGATATATTTAGATTCGAAAAGAGCGCAACAGTTGATTTCATATATATTTCATAATGCAATCCTGCACAGAGTGCAACACGCGCTTACATCGGTGTTAAAAATTGACGCGTCCGATAAAGGGTTAAATTCCTCGCAACTCAAATGGCACATCAAAGCGCGGAGATTTGCGCGCAACTGGTGCGAGAATGATCGGCGGCACGTTATTTAAAAAAAAGCGCGGTTTCCGGAGGGAAGAATCATTCTTCCCGCGTATTCAATTCCCAGTATCATCTCTGTACGACGAACAACTTCACGAAATTTCACGAATCATCATTCTCGCGGAGAACGCGGACAATTTAGTAGTCATGAATCAGCCGCAGTCATCGTCAACGTGAATCATCTACGAAAACTTTCGTGTCATCAGAAATCGGATGTGTAACTAAAGAGCACGTGGAATCTTACAAGTTAAGACTTTAATTTGAACGACAAAAAAAAAACTGTAATTTGAAGTCAATTTCCTCAGCAAAACAAAAAATCATCTTGCGCGAAAATCATCCTCCATTGCACGTTTTTTAAACTTCGTAGTCATTAACAAATTTGCAATCACATCGACACATTACGGTAAACAGATTCAAGGAAAATTTCAAATTTGATATAAAACATTTTTTTCATTCTTCGACATTCTTCTGATTTCGATAAAAAATTATAAATCTTAATTTCAAACTTAAAAAGGGCGGATGGGGAAAGTTGATCAAAGATCGATCGATTCGCAGAAAGAACCGAACTCGAAAAAAGAAATCACAAATTTGCTGGGTGCTTTCTAGATTGAAGAGCACAAGGGAGTAAACGGAAGATTTACTCACTCTCGAGTTTAGAGAAAGAAGCAGGTGTGGTGGCATCGATCAGAGCAAGGGTGAGGTGCTTTAAGGCAGCTTCGAACTCAGCGTGGACCTTCAGCATCAAGCCGAGCCGTAGGTGAACCTCGCAGGCCCGTGGAAATCCCGGTTCCACCCATAGCACCTGCCGGAATGCTTTTATGGCCCTGCAAAAAAAATTATACATATATTCAAATTATTTACAAGGTGCGAATAAAAATAATAGCAAAGACCTCGCGTAAATTTGCAATTTGTCAAATTCGACGATACAGCTATAGAATAATTGTCGCAACAAACGCATACTTTTTGTTCGAAACGTTACGGTTGTCGAGACGAGATTATTTCGCATTATTCTGCGCCCTCCCGTTTCTCGGAACATTACCACCCCGTTCACGCGACGTGGCGAAGGTGGACACGCCGGAAGTGATTAGTATATAGCGTTGTCACGCGACACAGAACCCTCGGCGAAAGAAAGGAAGAAAAGGAAGGAGGCGCGGCAATGTGCATAACAGCAATTGTTGCGAATGATATATCGCGAGCCAGCACTGCAATCGATACCACGTTGGTATCGATTGCACGAGTGCATACACGGAAAGCAGGAAACGAGTAATATGCGTGCAAAAACCAAGTGATACGTGCCACAATGAACAGACAATAGCTACGGTAATATAATACAAGAGTACTTATTTCTTAATATAACACGCTTCGGTAACGTTTCCTGAGAAAATCTCTCCCTTGCGAAAATCCCCCTTGCGAAGTCACCTTGTCTTCGCCATATGATTTTTTTACTACAAAAAATAAGTGCACATACAACAATTCTTAACTTATTAACTATGTGCTGTTCATTTTTCTGTTTTCGATTTTTTGTGCCACTTTTTTGTTTCCCAACAATCACATAAAAAAATATCAATTTTATGTTGCTGGTGTAAAACTTGATATTTTCCTCTTCTCTACACTGCAAAAGATATTTCAAATAATATAAATATTCGTATGTGTAAATTGATATAATTTCGTAAATTTTCGCGTTATATTAAATAAAACAAAAAGCACATTTACATTTATTTTCTGTGTGTAAATTTATAGATATTCCTGTAACTTCACTTCACACACTTTTTCCACAGCGTATATCGGCTGCAATATGGCTAACGACGCTAACGTTGCTCGAAAACACCAGTCCCGTTAGATCATTAAAGTTCAGCGACGCTAGGCACAAACCGGCACATATCATTACACGAGTGACCGACGGTCGCTGTGTATGGCCATAGAAAAAAATCATCAAAAATAAAAAAAAAATAAGAAAATCAATTCGCAAAGAACTGGCGGACGCGGCGTTTCCGAGTGCAAAACAGAAACGCGGAATATCCGACCTTTGAAGAAATAAAATACAACCTCATTCCAACTTTGGTCTATGCACCGCTAAACCGGGTACGCGCGTGTCGTAGTTATATAAACCTCGCATGTTTGTATGTGCGCGACACACTTTTCACAGAGAGTGGGATTATGGCACACTTTTCCTATCCTACGCGAGCGGTTATGAAACACGAGCGACGTAACGCGCGCGCGGCCGCGTGCGATTACCGCCGCCGTGTCTAACAACGTTTCCGTATATCACGCTCGATATGAACTTTCCACCCTTTCGACCCTTACAAACCCCCCGTTGTAAAGCCTCTCAGAAACCGAAGTGATAACCTCCACTTTTTTACAATCAAAGTGAACGTGAACCGCGTTTCTCAATGTTTTTAATTTTAGAAGGTCTTTTTTTTTTATTTTTATTTGTTTTTTTTATTAATCTAACCGATCTAACCCGATCTAATCGATCTAACCAACCTGACCGCAACTTCTTTGTGTTTAAAATCTAAGTGAACCACACTGTTTTACGTTTTTTTATTGAATCCGACTCGGGCTTTGACGATTTTTGTTTGTTTGCGGTCGATCTTTTTTGATTTGACGTTCTATAACGTTCGGATATTTAGAATAACTCGGATACTAGGATAGTGTCAGACTCAAATAAAACTCAAAGAGTCCCGTTATTTAAAAGCAAGCGAGTAAAAATAAAAAAAAAAAAAAAAAATAAAACAGTATCCGATTCAGCCGTTTTATCGCAATAAGTGCAAAGGGTATGACATATGCGTGGCACATCGAAAGTTTTCAATGCTGAAAAGGTTAAATAGCTGCCTACGCCATCACCTTTCGCCGAACGCGACCTGCGTTTTCATGAGGTCGTATTGTCGATCGGTGTTTAAAAGCGTCAGCGTTTTATGTCGAACTTGAAGATTCTACGTATTGCCATCAGGGAGAAATTGACGTGGCTGTAAACGTTTTATTCAAAATCTAAACGGCAGTTTGAAATGAGATAAAATAGTAAAACCCAAGGAAAAAAGAGAAACCGGTCATCGACGCCTCCGTCATTTGTCTTCGTCGTTCGCGCGAAAGAACAGATAGCACCACGGTGGTAAATTCATTCACAAGAAAGCTCATTCATCGCTTCATTCACTCACTTCGTTTCCTTTCGGGGTTTGTTGTCTTCGGCAATGAGTCATTGCCGACGCGCGCGTCGAGAAACGAACGGAAAGAGAAATGTCAGTGACTCGCTCACTTCTTGCAAAACTGGCGCGTGCTATATAATCGATTGCACGAGATACTGAGATGCTGAGAAAGGGAGGAAAACGAAAGAGAAAATTGCAAAAAAAAAAAAAAAACAGCTAGTAAATTATTCAATCGAATCAACAATCAACTTTGTTAACGACCGGACATTACAAATAACGGGGCTTTTATCAAAGAAACAATTATTAGATGTATGTAACTAACAATCAAACTATTTTCAACACTTTAAATATTTTTTAAGATTTAATTGTTTATAGTTTAAGTTGTTATAATTATTTTTTTAATTTATGTGACCACAGCGGTGCTTGTTCGATCATCAGGGGGCATTTGCCTTATTTGGCGTGTAAAATAATTGTCTTCTTTTAAATGTAAATAACATATTTTATCACGTACTTGCAAAATACATAAACTCTATGTATGAAAATGCGAGATACTCGATTTCCGAGAATTCCGCTAAATATATCACAGTTTTATCTATCGGACACCGAAAGGCGGGACATTTTTAATCGCACACGAGTATGAGTTTCCACATAGTGATATACAGCCAGTCTCACACGCGGACAACCAAGTGTCATCGAAACTTGAACTGATTAGTTTTTTATTAGTTTACGCTCTGCATATTATAAAAAACGGGAGAAATCGCGGGGATAACCCAGATTGTAACTTTGCGTGGCGAAGTGTGTGTGTGTGCGCGCGCGCGTGTGTACACGCGCGCCCTAAATATATACGGAAGGCGCGAGGAACACGATCGTGAAGTGTTGCGGACGTGAAACAGAAAGAAAGAGAAAGAAAGGCAGGGGGTTTACAAATGGAGTCGTTAGGGTCATGTGACGTGCGAGTGGCGAGAAAAAGAGAGAGTGTTGCGATATCATTAAGGACGATCTCGCAAAGTCCGGGACCTTCTCATTATCGCGTAACACCTCGAATTTCCTGGACACGAGAGAGAGACGTTGGTGTGTCGCGTCGCGAGCTCCGGCGCATTAGGGTGCATTTTAATGCACCCTTCGAGCGAGCAAGCGGCCATTTAGCACCTCATAAATTAATCGCATGCAAGTATGATTCAGAGTAAAACGCGCGCGACTCGTCCGTTTGTTGGCAATTTCCTCCGTTAAGAGACCCACAACTTTCCCAGACACGAGCGACACCGATGTCGCTCCTTTGATTTAGAATTTAGAATAAGATTCGCGGATTATTTAGGCGTTTAAGGCGGATATTATTATATTTTCTCTGACAGAACTTACGTCAAATCTTATCAGTATACTCTCCCCCTCCCCTCTTTTTCTTCTCTCTCTCTCTCTCTCTCTCCCTTTCTCTCTGTCTCATCTTCGCTTACACACACAAAAAGATTCTTTTGTTTCACTCTTCTCGAACAAAGTGCTACTACGAGTCAGTGCTATCCGAGAATAAGATTGCGCATTGTGACAGAAGGCGCGAGTTAGAGGGTTCGGCAAGGCTCTTGCAATGTGCATTATCGTACCGTCATCACTAGAAATACCGACAGTCATACGCACACAAGTACAGGCTTGCAGGCACGCCGCGCGATGCGGCTTGTGCAACGGTACACCGAGATGCAGTAATGTCTGGTGCATTTGTATTCACAGCGAGTTGTTTCCTCAGTACGTACCACTATCTAACAACACCATCTTTCTTTTGTTTACTAGTAATACCGTCTAACTGTTTTGAAACACACACGCAGATCGCAAGTACGTGAGCAAATTTAATATCACACTGACGTGATAAACCTGTTATACACATCTAATTGTAAGTTATATATATCTAAAATATATAGATAGATAGATATAAAATATATATATATAAATAGAGATATATCTATCTAAAAAATATATATATATATATCTTCTTCTTATCAAATCAAATTGATAGTATAAAGATAATGGGGGAAAAAAAATGTAACTACACTATTTCCCTTTTTCTCTCTTCAAATTTTCTAATCTAATCAGTATTACTGAGAAATGAGGCCTCGGATTCAAAATCAGCTCTTTCTGTAATAAAAACAATTTTGAAACTACGGTTTATTATTATAAACCGTTCTTATCATCCTTTCTTCTGTTCTTCAATTTCTCGATTGTAATAAAGAAAAAGTAAATAACTTGTTTCGAAGTATAACATAGATAGCGCAGCACACGGACTTCCCTATTCATTTCACTACTGCATCGTGAAAACCGATGCGAACCGAGACGAGCCAAGTCGCGCAGCGTGATGAACAATAGGATGCACCACCGCCGCCGCATACGCGAAGCGTTATCTCCGGACGCGATTTAAAAATAGATCAGGAAGCGCCCGAATGTTTAGAAAAAAAAAGCGACATTGGGATCGCGCAACGCGGATAGTATCTATGCAAACGTGCAGATAAGCGACGTGTACATAGCCTACTTACAGAAGGTCATGAATTTGCAGCTGGAAATTATATTTCGAAATATTACCGCGCGTTAAGTCGTTTATCAAACAAATGTGGCGAACACAAATATATGGCGTGTATTTCTCTTGCAACTGGCGAGAAAAAGTATTGAATATTCGATCTCCGGTGAATATCAATAATAATAATTAACATCAGCTAGACACATCGTACACAGTTGACTACAAAACAGAATTTTTCTTTGAAAGCTGAACACTAGAAAATTTTCTCTGAAAATTAGACGTGGAAAAATTTAAATTTAGAAATTAAAAACTATTTACAACGAAGATTAATGAATGTTGCATTAAAAATAAAAGTATGTAGAAAAAAAACAATAAATGAGAGATATAAAACACATCAAACAGGCAAAACTTAAAGAGAGATAAAATTAAAGAGACCACGCCGAGATATATAGCGCGATAGAGCAAATTTATCGCTCTCGATTCGCGTTAACAATGCTAATTCTATTCTCTCGCATTTATACTCAATAGAGTTGTCCAAATATGCACACAAAAATCCAAACTCCATTTCTGTCGAAACAACATCCCGATAACAAAGTATTCTTCGACTTGCGCATTGCGTTTTCTTAACAATAACGAAACTCGGCGTGACGTTATCAAATGCTCTCTTTAAGTGTCATTTTTTTATCTCTCTTCAACATTCTTTTCACTACTGATAACAATTTATCACAGAGTTTCTTTAGTTTTTTTTTCTTTAAGTATTCTGTGCGTCTTACTTTTTACAAGTTAGTTTTCACATTTGCAGGCCTATCAATTTTATCTTGTTGTGTAGTGTCTTTTTATTTTTAAAACTTTGTTTTATAACATTATTTTAACTGTGCAGCAGCGCAACGAATGTTTATGCGCTTTCCTCATTTCTCAAAACTTAAAATATCGGCGGAATATAATAATAATAATAATGTTGTTTATATCCTCGAAAAATTGAACGTCTGAACGAAACGGGAACGCATGCACCTGAAGTGCGGAGCAACAGATGCATTTTCGTAGCACGCGCCAAACCAGCACACGCAGGTGTATGCGCACACGCGGTACAACTAAATCTTGTTGGACAAGGTGTCCGTCGATGGCAATGATACGGGGAGCTCTCTTTGGTCACTCTTTTTTTCTTCTGTTCGCTCTCTTCATGAGCAAAAACAAAGACATTGAGAGCGATTTACGAGCTCTCAAAGTTCACACTATATTCTAACATTTACAACTACTTAACGCGCGCGCGTGCATGGGTATTGCATAACCCTTTACATTACAATAGAGAAGGACGTTCGATAAAGGAAAAGAAAAACGGTAACTCGGTCATTTCTCGCACGGATGTTCTCACTCGCGGGCTCGAAATATATGCACATTTCATTCTGAGAAGCGCGCTACCCTCTTGGCAAGATTACAAGGTCGCGCGAGAGCGTCTGATCGAAACCGCGCTATTCTCAAGCGGTTAATTAAACAGAGCTCCGTCTAAATATCATTCGAATATCATCTTTTAATTAAAGATCACATCGAACATATTGCGAGTGGCGATATATATTCCCTCGGAATTGTTTTTTTTTTGTTCGAACAGAAAAATATCGCCATTCGTTAATGTCATTTCTCGAACGAAATTGAAAACTTATAATTAATAAACAATGCGCGTCAAGATAAAAACAGCCGAGCTGAATACCGAAGCGTTGAGCGAGCCGAGAGAAAGACGAGAGATAGCTCGCGCGCGCAAGACCCGTTTGAAGATTTTAGATAACAGGCCTCGTGTTCGAGAGCGTTGGAATATAAGGTACACAGATCGTTGCATTATCTTGTAACTAGACCTCTCCTCGGAAGAAGAACCAAACACAACGGGCGTCCGTGGACTCGTCGCGCGCCGCGGCGCCGATCGGTTCTACGAAGAAACATAACTTACACGATTTCGAAACAGATAACAGAAAAGCGGACGTCCGCTCTCATGGAAACGGAAATAACACGGTTTCTTACTGGTGTTGAGCGTATATCGTTTTGTTGTAGACTTCCTTGAATTTTTGCGCGAATGCCAAACGAATAATGTAAAGCTGCGATTGCGTATTATAATCGATGCAATTACGATGTAATCTCTTTATCAAATCAAATTTTATGCGCCTATTCTATCCGACGCGTCATCTTTTCTCTTTGCACGCGTATTAGACGAGTCCGTGTAACAGTGTAATATTTCTTTTCACGGTGGAAAATAAAATGAAAGGTCGCCGCGTCTACGAGCAAACAGAAGAATGGAATGTAATTAATTTTAGAATGTACTCTCTCACACAAAAATTTTAATAGATATTTATATAAAAAATCTCGCGTTTGTGCGCTCGTATGTGTTTTTTTTTTTTTGTTTTTTTTTTCGTTATTTCCATAATTGTTACGCGAGCTTCGTCGCGTTTTATTTATTTTGTTTGTCAGTTACGATAAATTTCATTTCACATTGCAGTGGAGAATGAATTTAATGCTCTTTGTACGAACTTTCGATTCAAAAATGCTATTTTTTGCACACATCCGGACTTTGATCACCGAATGGTGAAGCCGCGGCAGGTGATGTGAGCTTTTATGGATACGGCGGCACAAATGTATTCCTATTGTGCGGCGACGATCATCGCATCGCGATTTACAGTTACGTCTCGAATATAATCGAACGGAAAAAGATCCAACGTGTGTGTGTGTGACTACTAACTTTCTCTTTATATATTATAAAAGCTGCAGAGATAAAATGAATCTAAAATTTGTTACTTTGAACAACATTACTAAAAGCGAAGTTCACATACTTTATTTGCTTAAAAAAAAAAAAAAAGTATTTAAACAAAATAAACATTATTTGTTTCAAAGTTCAATATATCGTATGCGAATTGCACGACATGAGAATTTATCGTAATATAATAAGCGAAGCCGATCAGCCCTCCCCTCTTTTTGCACTTTTACACAAGCGGGTACTAAAATATCTCACAGCGTTTAAGCGCAAATGGGAAGAAGAGGGAGAGAGGAGCGTGTGCCACAAGCGCGCAACGAGTCGGGGAATGCACCTGTCCACCATCTTGGGCCAATTCTCCGGGGCCCCGTATGGCATTTCTCCGCGGAGCTCGCCGCAACGGCGCGGCGCGGCGCGGCAGGACAGAGGACACCAAAGAGGGAAGAAGAGGAAGAAGAAAGGTGAGAGCGGGACGCAGGAAGCGCCCGAGACAGGATGTGGGCAGCTGTTTACCAGCTGGAGGATGATACACCGCGGTGTGTTTTGCGCGCTTACGAAACCTACGTGTACGTACGCGATGGACTTTCAGATCTCTCGTCTTTGTGCTAAGAGAGAAATACATATATCGAATTTTTTTTTTTTTTTTTTTTTTTTTTTTTTTTTCTTGCTTTATTTTTTGTACGTATTCGCGTCACGCATCCGCGTTAATAATTTCAATTGTTGATAATTTTTTATCGTACACTTTTCCTCTTCAGTTAAATTTGAAAATTTAGTTTTCAATAGATTTACTTTTTGTTTATCTTTTGTTTATACATATCAACAATACTCGTGAAGAAAAGAGATTTTTGGCCTTTTTGTTACAGTGAAAAAAAAGAATTACGAGAACTTGTTAAGCGCGCGAAAACTGAAGAGAAGTTTTCCAATATCGAAGTTCTCATCTGCCGTGATAAACGCGCCAGTTTCTCTCACTTGCGGTTTCTTTCTTCTTCATAATACACGTTTTTAAAAGAGTTCTTCTGGCAACGAATCGGTCGTTTTTCGTCGCGATCTTTTCGAAAGGCTACCTTCACAAAATGGACCGGGTGGTTGAGTTTTTTTTTTGGTCTGGTTTTTGTCTTATTTCACGTCCTTCCTTTCTTCCTCCCACCTTCGGTTCCTGTCTGATCAGAATCCCTCTAACGGATCTCGAAGGCAGATTCACATGGTTCATCGAATCTCTTTTGTACCTTTCGTAAAGGTGCCGCGAAAATAGGACGAAGAAGAAGACCACGTCTAACTTGTTCGTGCAGTAACTTTGCACCCCGAAACTTTAAGTCTGATTTATATCACAAATTCGATATTAACGCTAATTTTAGCTCCGAGCCTGTTTGTGAGACCTAACAAAAGCGTTCTCTTCTCTTCATCGTATAGATCTACTCTGTATAATCTCGTCTAAAAATTTAATAAAAAAAAAATACAAAGAATGATTTAAACGAATCAACAATCCAAATAACGTATATGCGTTACAACTGTTTCTCGAAAGAGTTTTTAAACTACTTCGATTAAGATAGTGACAATTATGGCGTAAATATCTGACAATTATGATATCGTAACACCCTAAATGCGCCGCCGGCGGCACACACAACCTAACCTAGCCCAACTTGCACACACTCGGTGAGAAGGGGGACGCGCGCGAGTCTCTGTCTGACGGGGGGGTTGCAGGAAGAGTAGGTAGAGATAACTGGAGGGAATATCATCGATTTTCGCGTGTGTCGCGCGCGGATGAATTCCCCGCGAATGTGTAAGTTTCGCGTTTTCGCTGCACTTTCAACTACGCGAGGAACGCGGTCATTTCTCTCTCGTTTCGCGCTCAAACTTTAACGTTTAGAGATATACGAGCCGCCCATTTTGATATACGCGACGGGACGTGAATCTTTTATGTATTCTGAATTCGCGGTGAAAAAGAAAATACGCGAATATTTTTTTTTTCTTTTTATTTCGCGGCGCCTCTAGTTAGTTACTATTATACCACGTAAATTTTATCGATTTTATAAATTAAATGCAACGTCTTTTTTTGTTTTGCGAAAAAGAATTTTTTGATCAGACACAATTGTTTCAATACTCGCAAATTTGGATTATTTTTGGACATTGTGTTGTATTACGCGAACGGAAAGATAAAGGAAATTGAATTGCAACGAATTGTTTGAACAAAAAGTGTCACAAAAATTATCGAGTTACGCGGAGTCAGCTTCCAGACAACGCGCCGAAAGGCGACACATAAACGGGTCAATACTCAGAATGCCATATCGGCTTTAACGCCCGACGACGCAGAGGGAGACGAACAGCCTCGATGAGGGCAAGAGAGGATGTTCACCCCTTCGCGGTCACGAACCGGAAAAAATCACCATCCTCCCTTTCGATTGGCGACGGAAACAACTGCGATGGCTGCAAAAAAAATTTTTAAACAATATAAAAGTGACTGAAAACGATATGTAAAATTTTGCTTTTCCATCGGACACGAATTTTCCATTTTTTCTTCATATGTCGTTTAGAAATTAAATTAGATTGGCGTATCATATAGCTTAAATTGGTTTGAAAAAACGAAGACTTTATCGCTGGTGAAATTTTATTGAAGAGATTACGGACAATGCGCTATCTATCGGCAACTTTCATGTTAGCGAGGCTCAAAATAAAGTGTACGCGTAATGCAAACTTTATTCAATAGAACGCAGTCCGTTAATCTCATTACCGAGGAAAAACATCCGGCTCGTTGGATGAGAAAGAAAAAACAATTTATAACGATGCCTGCAATTAAATATACCGATAATTAAATAATTTTATTAAATGATTTTATCCGCGTTTTTCCGTTTATTCGTTCTCGAATCGAACATGAATACTCGAATCGTCCGTGTGCAATGAATAACAAACCGGGCACCCGTATAACCCGGGGTATTCCGAGCTCTGCTCCGTAGAGTCACGGACCGTCCAGCCGTTGCACGTGAACTTGGTTGCGTGTAAACTTGGCGCGAGACACGACCGTGTCTCTTAATCGACCGCAAACGACACGTTATTGCCGCTATGCAAGCGGCACACGCAATAATTATCGGGGTTGGTAAGAAAAAAAAACTGGAAAGACGACCGAGACAAAATGCGGAGCAAAGGCCTCATTTCTCAGAGAGAAAGAGAGAGACAAAAACCATTTGACTCTTTTGCTATGAAATTACCTGACCATGAAGCGATTCCTACACTAAAAGGTAGCACGACATGAGCTTCCTGTGTAATTACTCCGTAATTTAATACAAACGTTTGAGACATTTCATGGAAATTCAGTTATCGAGTTGGAAATAACGTATTCAAAGAAGGTGGTGTTTTCTCTGTCAATCGTGTCTACACAAAATTACTGTACGATGTCGCTTTCTAAAAGAGGTCTACAGGGGATACAGCTAAAACGTAGGGGACGCACCCGCCGTTATATAGTTAACTATGTAACGCTTTGTGGCGGGTAATCATCCCCTGATAACAAAAGGGTTGATAAGTATGTAATTTGCGAATGTTACTTCGCAAAAATAGCGGACACGTAACGTCAACAGTGCA